>DF241880.1:6589-53946 GCA_000507305.1 Breviolum minutum Mf 1.05b.01 | reverse complement strand
TTGTTTGGTTCGTTGTTGTTTGTTGTTAGTGTTTGTTGTTTGTTTTGTTTTGGTTTTGTTTTTGGTTTTGTTTTTGGTTTGTTGTTTGTTGTTTGTTTGTTTTGTTTGTTTCGTTTGTTTGGTTAGTTCGTTAGTTAGTTACTTTGTTTGTTTGTTTGTTTGTTTGTTTGTTTGTTTGTTTGTTTGTTTGTTTGTTTGTTCGCCAGTTAGTTGCCTGGATAGTTTTGTTTGTTTGTTTTAGTTTAGTTTAGTTGTTTGTTTGTTTGCTTGCTTGCTTTGCTCATTTGTGTGCAATAGGGTTCGTTGTTAGTTAGTTTGTTTGTTTGTTAGTTGGTTAGTGATAACTGACAGAATTATGATATGTTTAAGTTTAAGTTATACTTCTCACTTACAATTACATCTTTAATTTTGATTTCACTGAGTAGTCTTTCTTGTGATATAGGTATGTGCAAGGGGTGGTTGGTTGCAAATTGTCATCAAACTAAGGATGTTGGAACACCAGTGGCAATTTCAACAGAACCTTCCAAGGGCTCCAATCCCAGTGCATCATCCAGTTCATCCCAGCCACCCAGACCCGCCACTGTAGCCACTGAAACGGGCATTCAACTGCTTGACATTGATGGAAATGTTGAAGTCACCCAAGATGCCAAAGGTTATGTGTACATTCCCAGCAAGAATGCTCCTATAGGCATAACCTGTGGTTTGGTGACATAGTGTGGATTGTTGGTAACTGGCAACAGTGGATTTTCAATATCAACTTGAAATCACTATTGTTTTTGGAATATGGTTGAACGAAAAGACTTGAAACATGAATATGTTATGATTGCTTGGTACTAGGTACAGATACAGGAGTCTTCTCGCATACGATATTTGTTTCAACAAAAAAAACACGTGCAGGCAGAACAACATCGTTCAAGCAGAACACACCGGGCCATTCTGTGAGTTTTGGCTGCTACATGCATAAAGGATGCAAGTGCATCAAGCTTCTGAAGAAATTGCCAGATGGATATCAGGCATCTTGGCTGTCTCTTATTTAGCTTGCAACTTATGGCCTATGAATCTCAACTTTAGTTCTACATTCAACATTTGTTTGTATATTGTAAAGATTAATATTAGATATATAATATGTACTTTGTGATGATTATGACTTATGACTTATGACTGATATCAAAGCAAATCATGTTGTATTTTAGGTCGTAACTGTATTTCACTGTTCATCAAATTCTATTATAGTTGAACTGCTCATAATTAACTGGTTATTTGTTAGTTGAATTGAGTTGTCTGAACATCATTCGACAATTCTGTCTTATTTCAATTGGTCTTTACTATAATTATGCATTCCCTGAGGCACGTTCGATGAGGTGGATGCTCGCTGGTTTGGACATTCAAGATTATAGAGATGGTGCTGCAGCACACAAGTCCAGGTTTCTGAAAAACATTACATATTATTTTTTTTGATTTGTTTGCTTCTGAAATACATTATATTACATGTATGTTTTTTTTTTGTTTGTTTTGGTGGCTCCATATTTATGCTATCGACTTTTCTTGAACTCAAAAGAACTTATTTGAAATCACTTCAACTACCCAAGTGAGTAAATCACAAGTTATATATCATTATTCGTTCACACATTCAAGATATGTTTACCACCAAGCAGCCTTGACCAGCTCCTTTGTGATCTTAGGTTTGATGATATGGTAATGATCAATCCAATTTGATCCTGACTGCATGTGGTGGCGATGAGAGTAGTCATTCGAAATCATCTAGCCCAATGCCTGCTTCGAAACTTATATCATCCGATTCTTGATTTTTTCAACTTTAAAATAAACACTTTGGTCATTCAGCTATATCATATTCAGTAATGAACTATGTTGTTCACATCAGATGACGTTGTTTTACCTTTAGTTATGTGTATGCATCTTGATTCCATCTATAAGTCGCATCTACCCCAAATGTGAAATCAGCTTTGACTAATAAGTATTTTGGTTTTGCAAAATTATTTAGTCAAGAGTCAACATGTAAGTTGTGCACGCACACACACTCACCAGACTGCACAGGTACATTACCTAGCCTTACATATACATTGCACACATTGTACCTGTACATTACATACACATTGTACATGTACATTGCACACACTGTACATGTGCACTGCACACACTGTACATGTGCACTGCACACACCGTACGTGTACATTGCACACACCGTACGTGCACACTGCACGCACATACTGCACACATGGACTGCACATGGTTGATTGCTATGAAAATATTGTTTTGATAGCAAATCTTGCTGTCAAACTACTGTTTTCATAGCAATGTATATGATACATTGCTATGAAAATACTATTTTGATAGCAAATTTTGCTATGAAACTATCATTTTCATAGCAATCAAACGTGTGCAGTCCATGTGTGCAGTATGTGCGTGCAGTGTGCGCGTACGGTGTGTGCAGTGTGCACGTACGGTGTGCGCAGTGTGCACGTACGGTGTGTGCAATGTACATGTACGGTGTGCACAGTGCACATGTGCAGTGTGTGCAATGTGCAGTTTACACATATGGTATGTGTAGTGTACATGTGCGGTGTGTTGGTACTGTACATGCATGGTGTGTGCAGTGTATTGTGTGTATGTAGATGACTCAGATGACATATACCTATTTGGGACATTGCACTTAGTGACTAACTGATGTCTTTTCGATTGATTGCTTCATTATGATTTATTTTTTATTTTCAATCATTAGTTTTTTAACTGTAACTATATCAGACATTCAGGAATTATTGTTTGGCTTGAACTTACAAAATGACTTTGAATTTGAAAGCAATGTGGGCTAGATGAAACCAAAGCTAGTTGGTCCTTCGGTGTCTACAAAAGACACACAATTCAAAATGCAATAGATCCAATGGGAAAGTGAAAATATTTGTTGCTAAGCTGACCGAACTGTCACTAGGACCTGAACTACTCATACTATGAATCAAGTTAACAATATTGAACTTCGCATTGCTGTTGTGATTTTGAATCAGATATGAAAAGATTTACGTATGACCAGTTGATTGTTGTGATTGAGACATTGCCATTTGGCTTTCTAAGTGAGTGAGAACGTTCAAACAAGGTGGTTGCCCATGTCCGTGAGAGGGTCAGATGTGAGTAAAGGTGATACTGGTAGTAGTGCTGCCAAAAAGTGTAGATACTGTGGATGTTGGAGTACAAGTCCATGTCCTTGGCCAGTATTGGGTACACTTCTACATGCTTGGGACCCACACCTACCCTGGGCAAGAGGGAAACCTTCAAAGGTTATAGGTGACAAGTGCAAACTTTGCCAGATTGTAGCTTTGCCAAAATTGGGTATTGTTTTTTTTTCTACTCGATCGGTCAGTAGTTAGTAATCATAGAGTTGTACATAATGATTCAATGATTTTTGATTTACTTGAACTACTTTGTAAATTTTTAAATATAAGATAAGCTGGATAGCAGGGCTGGATAGTAGGTATCATGGACATCTGTTGCCTGTGATTCTGATATAAGGTCTGGGAGCAAGGAGGCTTTTGCTCGGATTTCAAGGGCAGAGAAGACAACTTCCAGCGACAAGTGGCATCCAATCCCAGTACTTTGCATGAATTCCTCGAATCTTGGCATATTCATTGAACTTGAAACTGAAACTAAACTGAAACTGAAACAATCGGATCAATTGAATCAAATTGAATCAATCCAATTATGACTTTATTATTCCTTAATTAATTAATTGTTGTTGTGTGTCGAAGTGAAACCACTGATTGAACTAGCTTGATGTTTCAATAAACTTAGGCGGTGCGTGGCAAACTCATCAAACTGAAGCAGGACAACCCGAGTGCTCGCTTCAAGTTGGAGTCACGGAACGTTACACGTGAGACAGTTACCACTGCTAGTGTGGGACAGTCCGGATTGGAGCAGCCGGAGGAGTACTTCGTCTGCTTAGAGCAGTATGAGAAATGGCGAGGTAAGCCTGACCCAAACGATGTTGTGTTTGAGGAAGTGGTGCCCGGATCTGGAGTGCTACAAGCCGGAGTTTCTTGATTCAAGATTCAAGACTAAGACTCAAGACTCAAAGACGCAAGACTCAAGACATTTAATTTTATTTTATTTAGTGCGAAGTTTTGCTTTTGTTCTTTAGAAGCTGCTATATCTTCATTAAGTACATTGCACACCAAGGTCAATGTGCGAACCGGCCCTGAGGGCTGGTTCAAACGCATAAACAAAAACTTCAAATCCGTAGCGCGTACCGCAGAACTCAACGATGGTATTGAAATTGATCCTTCTCGGGACGTCGTCTCAAAGATGTACAACGCTGCAAGAGACACGGTGCTTGCCCGTAAGGCACCTGGATTCTGAAGTTTGTACTTTTTTTTTATTTTTTATTGACTTTGATATGAGTACATTGAATAAAACAAAACAAACAAAATAGCAAATCTTTTCGTATGATTATTGAAATAATCTATTGTACAGCTGACAACCAATTTTGTGTTTAGAATCGATTTGATTAATACAAAATGATGGGTGCATCTATTTTCACCGAATTTCACCATATCNGTTTAGACTCGATTTGATTAATACAAAATGATGGGTGCATCTATTTTCACCGAATTTCACCATATCTATTTTGAAAACACCTATGATCCAACTTATGATTTGATCTATGATTGCATGATACAATTATCTTTTTAATTTAATTTAATCAATCAATAGCCTCATACTTTCGACTTGCAACAGTCTCACTGGACAGAGGCTGCAAGTGTTGCTGTGGAGTTGCCAATGTTTGGTAAGTTTGGTCCTGACAACATGCAACGATCATTGCCTTCAGCGCCATCGCAAGAAGTCGGTGCGACACCACAGGCTGATCAAGGACACTGGGAAACCAGGAAATTGGTAAATATATAATTGTTAACTTCACACATAAGTTAATCATACATATCAACTATTTCAGATATGTCCGTTTGTTTGCTTTTGAACTTTCGATGCTGATTGTTTTGTAAATTTTTGAGATATAGGAGATCTTATACATGATACCTCCATCCACTTGATTGCATAAACACAGGAGGCGTGCCCAATCATGATACCAATGCCGAACAAGAAGAATCCGATGACGACGATGTCACTGATGCAGGTTTGCATTCAATCCTCAAGGCTTATGCTCCTGCTGATGGCAAGAAGCCTGGGAAGACTCCTGCTACTATCACCACGGAGATTCCAGTCAGGGCTCAGCCCAAAGCCAAGACATCAGCAAAGGCGAAAGCATCATCTTCAACCAAGAACAAGGCTCCAAATGGAGGTGAATCAGGAACAGCAGTGAAGAGACAGAAGATCGACATCGGATCTACTGGACAGAATGGCAAGGTCTCAAAGGGTGCGAATGGTGGTGGTTTGGGCATCTTGTCTTTGGAAACGGATGAAGTTCCTATTGGCAGCGATGACAATATTTCAGCTGCTGACAAAGCCATCATTGACAGCTTCCAGGAACAGATTGAATCTCTCAAAACGATCAATCCACCCTTGGCAGACGCTGCCTACAAAGCCAATTTGACGGAGCAGCTCACCAAGGCAAACTCGATCAGTGCAGATCTCAAGAAGAAGCAACGAAGTGCTCAACGCCGAGCTGGGAAGGAACACGATCCCCTATGTCAGGGGCTTGATCGAATTGCTTCGACCGTAACCACTTTGCAGCATCTTATCAAGTGTTACTAAACCTGAAATTATTGTGTTTTCAATTAGTGTTCTTTGTGTATTTGTTGTCCTCCTAACAGGCTAGCTGCTGGACCAGGTTTTTATTTTGCGACCTTTGTGTGTACTACTTAACTCTGTGTATAGTATAGTATAGTATAGTATAGTATAGTATAGTATAGTATAGTATAGTATAGTATTGAGTATTGATTGAAGTTGAGTTGAAGTTGTAATGTAATTCTTACTTCTTTAAGTTTAAATTTAAAACTTAAAACACAAATATTCACTATTTAGCACTTGGATGGTCATTGGTCTGAGTCATGGGTCATGAGAAGTGAATATCTCATGCCATATCATCCTGTGTAGCTGAGGTTTGATCGGTACTGCGCAGCTTGATCCAAGTGATTCATTGCTCTCTTTTGTGGACAAGGCCAGGGATGAAGGGTGTATCTTCAACGGTTCGATCATGAGAAGAGCGTTGAAAGCCTTGATCAATGAGGATTTTGCTCATTCTTCTTGGGATCGTATGGTCACGCAGACAAAGGCTACTATCAATGACCGCTTCATATGTGATTCTGACGGCATCACCGCAGATGGTTACTATGCGATTCTTTGCAGTCAGATCATGCAGAAGCTCTTGCGAACAGCAAGTCAGAAATTCAAGCCGAAGGAGACAACCTGCTGAATATACCACTAGAGTCACTAGAACCACAAAGATGATTAGATAGTATTTAATACTTAGATAATGAAAATAATATAATTAATATAATAAGATAATTATAATTATAATTTACATTACATAACATAATGGTTACATCTATGATGATGATGATGATGATGATGAGACGATATCATGATGTTTTGTTAATCTCAAAATCTAAGGTTTCATATTGATTTGCAATTATTTTTGTTACTGTATTGTTATGTTACGTACAAGTCTGAAAAATATGAGCAACATATTCACACACTTAATCATGCAACTTGGAGTGAACTGAACATTGCAGGAGTCTGCATTTGCAATGGTCAACAAGCATGCGTTGGAGGGAACACTGGCATTTGTGTCGGCTCTGGCATCTTCAGAGAGCCTTCCCACTGAGATGAAGACTGATGTGGGGCATATTCAACGGTTGTTGATGGCTGACACCGATCAATGTTCCATTGAATTTGTGGAGGATTCGCTAACAATTCTTGAGCGACTGCGGAAGTCGGCAGAGCAGAAACTCACCTGAATTGAGAAATTGAGAATTGAGACTCTAAATTCTATAGTAAGGTGTATTGTTTGTTTTTTTTCCACCAAGTTAAGCAAAACCTGTAATGATAATGATAACGTATAGTATCATTGATATGTTAATTATGTGTTGATTCATCATATCATTCAAGTATGTTGCATACCTTTGGATCAATTATTGTTACTGTTTTAGGGTTTGTGAATGATTCAAACAAACACTGACCATAGGAACAGCGCGTTATCTCTCAGCCACAGCCTTGTTGTCACTACCATTGGCACTCGCATCCTTACAGATGTCCAATCAACATTGAACTTGCGAAAGCAGACTACCGGTGCACTTGAAACCGACTTGACCTACATCTTGCAAAACTGCAACAAAGTTGGCTCTCAAGACCAGCTTGTTGACATGTACCTCGCCGAAACCTAAGTAGCAATCATATTCGAATCTAGAATCTAGAAAGGAGAGCAACAAATACTATCATTGTCATTGTCATTGACACTTATTAATGCAAGTTGCAATCATTCAGTTTATTTCAGAGTTCAGATCCAATTCTCAGTTTGTTTGGATGCTAGTTGTAGTAAGTTGACTGCGTAAACCGTAAAACTTATAACTTATAATCTTATAATTTACATCGTGCAAACCCATATATACAGATAGAATTGAATTGAAAAGAATAATCGTATATGTTTGGGGTTACCAAGGGCTACTCGCTTGCTGTCGGTCTATGATGGATGGAGCAAAGTGGAGCACAAAAAACTTGCCAAAGAAGCGGTTCAGTCGAAGCAGCAATTGATCCACTCGGCATCAGTCATGGTCATTGGGGCACACTGGAAATGTGAGGCATCGGATATCTCACATTGTGTTTCTATAGAGCATGTTTCTAGATTCTAGATTCTAGAGTCTAGAGTCTAGAGCATAATTACTTGTTTTCTAGAATTAAGACTCAATACTGTGCAAGCTTGAAATTTCAGTCCCTGAAGGTACAGCCATGGATTGGACAGGCATCAACGAGCTTGAAGTCATTGCAATGTTTCGACATGCCTGATGTTCAGGGATGGCCATCATATCAAAAGCTGGTGACCCTTGATATCTTCAAACCTGAGAAGGGTTTCTGGGAAACCATTTCTAAGTTATCCAATGCATTGACTCAGATGAAGATTGGCAAACCGGAAGAGGTTCACACCATCCATCGGGTGCGAGAGACTGCTGTGAATTCATTGAACACGCTGCAGGTTGGATTGGGTTTTGTTTATTTTTTGTTAATCTGATCATTTGACATTGAAACATTTTGGAAAGCAATCAACAAGTTCGGAACTACATATCATCACTTTTCATTGCGGCTAATTGGACCATATTATCAAATTCAGTGCAATCAACAATCTGGAAACTGAAATCATCAGAATCAGAACCACTTACATTACAATAATTAATGCTGACCTTTAGTCTTTAATAATTTTAAGAAAAATAGCACGAAATGAAATCGTTGGGAAATAGAAATGAATATAGTGATGGTTGGAGGTTGGTTTGACAATTTTTTTTGTTTCAGGCTCATGTGAGCAACAAGATTCCAGATGAAGCAGTAGACTTGCTGGGAGCATTCAATAAAGCAGTCGCTGAGTTCGTTGTCTTGCTGGATGACATTGACACCATCAAGATCAAACAGGTTTCGCATGGTGGCGCTGTGCACATGAAAGCCGTGATTGATACCATGAAGCTTGTTTGGACGCTTGATGATTCTTCGGTTGGTTCAATTGATCAACGTGCATGTGAGTCACATTGTGAACAAATGAAACTTCATGCAGCATGCTTGCCAGATGAAGAACCAACCAAGCAGTACTACATTCAGCTTGCGGACTATATATCAGCATTGATTCCTGTGCGTTTCCTGCTTCAATCGATTGCCTGATCGGACGGTTAGTTTGGTAATGTATTTGTGGTGGGTTGTTGGGATCTAGTTACTAGTTACTAGTTAGTTGTTTGTTTTCTAAGATCTAGTCTTAGAGTCGTGGCCTTTCTGTTAGTTTATCTGTAATTCAAGTTTGTGTTGTCACATGTGACTCAACTCAACTTAACGGTAAGATTCAATCATGGCTTACATTCCGGGGTTCAGAAACATGAATTTGATATCATTGTAGATTCTAGATTCTAGATCAAAATAAGTAAAATATAATATTTCTAAATTTATATTATAGTAATATAGTATATAGTAATATAGTTTTTAATTACATGTACATGAACATTGCAACTTGAAATTTACATGATACATAGATTGCTAATCATCTAACGGAATTTACAATTCATGATATATTACTCATGATTCGTGATTCATGACTGACCTTTGATTGTTCAAAATCACTGAGGTTTGACGACACTCAATGCAACTCCAGATATGGCGGTATTGGCAGTGCGCTTGGATGCATTATCTGAATTTAGTCTGGATGATATCGCTGTGATCACATCGGGTATACAGAAAATGCATGGTCCAGATTCAGCAGTTGGAACCAATACAATTGCAGAGTTCACAGAGAAGGTGGTCAATGAAGCGACATCTAAGCTGACTTCTTGGGTAACATCACAGGCAGGATCAAATCAAAGCCAAAAAAAACGTTTTGCATATTGGCATATAATTTCTTATTCTGAAATGTATCCTACTAGTAGATGTTTATTTATATTTGCTTTATACTTTGAAGTTTAGTATATAGTAGTATATAGTAAAGAAGAATCACAATTATATTTTGAATTTTAATGAATATCTGAAATCCAAAAAGACATATTCATGGGTACAGAAATAAGATCTCAAACATAGTAGCAAAACATCACTAATTCGAATATTATTTATGTCTGAAGGCTACATCATGTTTTTTGTATGATTGGTTGCAGACTATAGATAGATTATACTTTGTTTAATTTGTTCACCGACAGAGGCAGAACAGTTGAAGAACCTGATCACTAAGTGTGATGCACTGGAGTTACCTGATGCTACTTCCATTGACATACCTGAAGCTCGCGATGCACTGCCCAAGCTTGACCAATTTCCTAGTCTCATGAAGTTGCCAGTGGACAGCATGCTTCCATTATGTACTCAATTGGCTGAAATTCTGAAGGCTTTGGATGTACCTTTGGTTTGAAATTAGAAGTTCGTTTGAATTTGAATAATCAAGTGGTTTTGTGGTATTTTTTTTTCATTTGCATGTGAATCAGTTGTGTTATTTAGTGTTAACCCACCAACCGTCAGTCAGTTCAAACTATCAAATCAAATATTAATGATTTTATGTTTCCTTTGTTTCGAATCTTGAACCATGCATTTTGACTCATGCCAGGTTTAGATCCTGAATTTCCCCTAGAATGTTCAATTTGTAAATCTAAATCATAAAACCTCCAGAACCAATGCTTCAGGCAATGCCAACGTCATGGAAGACTCGGAGCCAGGAAACTATGGGTGAGGCAGTGAAAGCTGCATCCGGTCGTCATCACCAACTTCTCTCTTTGCTGACCACACTCGCATTAATTAAGACATTGGGATGCACAAGGTTTCACAAAGCCGTTAAGGATGGAGTGAAGCCCCCACCTGCACTAGTACAGAGCCTAACCCGATCATTGCAGGTTGCTAGTGACAATGCACTCACAGTACCGGGTACGTTACAGGCGTTGGTATTGAAATTTGCTACACCTTCCCCTGCTGACCCAAAACGTGACACCAAGGGCAAAGTTTGATTAATTTGATTATGATTCTTATGACTGTTAATTAGATTCTTATTATCTAATCTATTCTGTTTTGTTCTGGGATTCTAGATTTAGAATTTTAGATCATTCGTACCTGTTGCTTTGCTGTCCTTGTTGTGTCAAGCCTTTGAATCGAATAGTTGTGCATTAACGGCCTAGATTGACTTGGGGAGTAGTTCTTCGGCAAGTTATGTACAGCCACTGACATCACAGGGTGTCCTTATCGAGAGTGTCTCTTCAGATATCTCGTATGTTATTTGATTTTGTCAGCCATGCCTCGCTTTTGGGTGCTGCAGGCCTTCATGCTGGCAGTACATCATTTCATAGCTTGGTGTACAAAGCATTGAATCACACACAAGTAGATTAAGTAGTGGTAGATCAGGATCAAGCTGGACTGAAATTGTCCGTCCTGAATATATTCTATGCACCGAACCTGTCAACAAAGGTGCTTATTTCAATTTGCGTGTCTTGGAGCCTTCGATACTTTCAGAACTGAACTTAAGTAACTTAACATAAGACTTGAAACTGAGCAGCTGAGAGAGGTTGAAATCTGAACCTCATACAATTGACATGCTGTCTGGGGTTCAATGCAGGTTGCAAGATTGACGATTCAAAAACTGATGTACAGCTCAATGGTCATTGTATTTTAAATTTTAAATCAAGTGGATGTTGACTGAAACATGCAACTCTCACTCTACAATACATTATCGTTATCATAGAAACGTCAATTGAACAATGCCATTGTGGTGTTATTTGGTTAGTACGGTTAGTACATCTAACTGCAAATGAAAATGACATTGTAACTGAAACTGTAACTACATACTGTATAGGGTCAATTAGTCAATGACGGTATTTGTTTAAAGTTTAAACTAATTGTGTCACCCCATTGTTTCACCATCATAGCAATGGGAAAGAAAGCCGCTACCATAAATAAAGCCCCGCCGGCAGTCAAGCCAGTGAAGGCAAAACCAAAGGCTAAGAAACGTACAGGTCCTGTCAAGGATGATACTCTACCGGACGCCAAACCAGAAGAGGTTGAGGCAAATAAGGCACAGTGGAAGGCTATGCTTGCGAAATTACCATCTGATCCCAAACCAGAACATGCTCCTGAAGAATTGCAATTGGCAGAGGCCTGGAACATGTTCAGACAAGTTCACTACTATTCGGTGCATTATGTTATGTGTTTTTCTCATGTGTTTTCAGTTTTCATTTTCATAGTACATATCCGTTCACAACTCAGGGATATATCATTGATCCATTAAATCAATTTGAATTTTGAAAATTATGAATCATGAAATCACAAATCATAGATCATGAATCTGAATCATGAATTATAGTTATGATCTGAATGTCATCTGTTTCTCAACAGGCTCCGTCGACGTCAATGTCATCGTCATCTTCGGTTGGGCTGCCTGGAATGCCAGTGGATGAGCCTCCATTGAAAAAATCTAAGTCTTCAGCATTGGAAGAAGCTTTAGAGACACTGATGGATGAAGAAGCTTTAGATACACTGATGGATGAAATGGATAAACCCGATGACGCAAGCTCAGCACTCCCAAAAGATGGTTTGTCAGCATTGCTATCCCAATGTCAAGCCCATTCGCAGTTCCAGACATTTGTGACACATCATATGTCCACCAATGAACTATCACCCGCTGACTGGGAATTTGGTCGCAATCACCCCTATGAAGATGTGGTAGCATTTCATCATTGGTGTACCTCCTCTGGCTTACCATCAGTGGTGGATCTTGATCTACTCCGACAAGCAGATGCTGAGGTGGTGAAACAGATGGTTGATGATGAACCTACAATGAAGTCTCAGGAAAGCAAAGATGACATGGTAAAAGAGTCAGAGGCATGTCAGAAACTCGAACATCAGACCAAGCAAGCAGATACTATAGATGGTACACCACCCCCAACATTAGCCAACACCAACACACATCAACATACATCACAACCAGCAGCAACAAACATTCAACAACAAGATCAACAAGAACCGCCAAACATAGCTACCGAGAGATCTGCTACGGATCCTGCAGATAAGACAATCAACACACCTGAGCAAACCACTGCAGAAAAACCTGCAAAGACAGAGACAGAAAAAGAAGGTGCACCACTTGCAGAAGCCATGATGATTAGAGTAGAGAATACTACCGATACAGCCTCACACGAAGGAAATGCAAATCCCAAGAAGGGAACTACTACTGCTACAGTTTTGCAAGAAGGACATGTACAGACAAAAGAAGAAGATACATCACTTACACAAGCCAAGATGACTACAGAGTCTACAAAGGAAGATACTCAAACCGAGGAGGGAACTATTGCTACAGCTTTGCAAGAAGAAACCCCAAAGACAGAAGATGCATCACTTACACCAGCCAAGATGACTACAGAGGAAGATACTCAAGCTAGAGATTGGCAAGAAGAAAATGCAAAGCAAGAAGATGTGCAACATGTGGATGAGACGTTGGCTCCAGAACCAGGTGAGCAACATGTGGATGATACTCATGTGCACCAAGTATGTACAACACTGCCGGTGGTCTTGAATGACCTCATCATTGCGTCCAAGAAACATGACCATTTTGCCGAGTTTCTTGCAATGGATTCTTCTAGTACTGGTATCGATGAGTGGGGCACCAATGACGCCAGGGCAGACTTACAACGATACAATGAGTTTCTGATATCAAAGAATTTGCCTCCATGGGATCTTAGCAACTTTCCACTTGACGAGTCTGCTGAGTCTGATGAAGCAGAGGCTGAGATGATTGTTTCAGAAAAAGAAGAGTCTGATGAGTCAGAAGGTGAATCACGAATCAACTTTCAGTACCCCCTTGCACCCACGGCTGACCATCCACAGATCAAGTGTGTTCTGAGGAGTGCTGCGAAGGTTGGGTTTGATGGGTGTTCATTGCAAATCAAAAACTTTATGTGTTTTTCGTTTGAAGTTTGGATGAAACTTTGTTTTGGGTTTGATGACTCAATGAACCAGAATAACAATTAGTAGTTATCACCACTTTGGGTTTTGGTTTGGGAATATGGAGTGCGGGATGTATGTTGTTTCGAATTTTAGTTTATCTAGTCTAGTTACTCTGGTTAGTAAATTAGTTAGATAAACTACGTCAGCTACATGGTCCAGCTAGTTCAATGCAATTCCAATTTCAAGTTACATATGGTCTTCAATTTCCCGAGTTCCATATAATAATTTCAATGTTCATGATTCATGATTTATGATTATGAATTATGAATTATAATTATGATGCATAATTATAAAAGAAATAAAAAGTCACACCCATAGACCCGACTAAACTTACTCACAACTTAAAACTTAAAACAAAAAAAAAACTATTGCAATTGTGACCCAAACTACCCAGACCCTGACAGATTATGTTGCAAAAGCTGATAAACAGCGAATTGCACGATGTGGAGACATGCCTGAGAGCACTTCCACGGAAGTTGGCTGTTGGCGATTTCTTTACGGGAACTGCCAGTTTCTTCAAGATTGTGGAATCAATGATGCATGCCTTCCGAGCTATTGTTCCCATTCCGAGCGAGGGCATCGAAGTTACTTCTTCATGAAAGGGAGAAAAATACAACTACAACCACACAAATTTTCATGAAATGGTATCATTACCGACACTGGTTATTCCAAATGTTTTTGACCTGTAGTAATGATTCATAGTCATAGCCATGAGTTGTCAGTCAAATCAATTACGTTACGAATTTGAAATTTTGAACTGATGGTGAGTTTTAGTGTTTTCTTTTCTTTTGATTTTTAATTTATATTTGAATCATTGCTGAACCATGACTAGTTTTGATTTGATGCATTACTAGTCGTTCAACTTTTAACTTGTGAACAGGACATATGCTTGTGAATTTCATTTTAACTTTTAACTCCGAACTTTAACTGTAACATCAGGTTCAACACGAATTTATGTGCGAATGGGTGCCTTTCAAGCAGAAACACATTCTTGAGTATGTGACCGATACGAATTGCTGCCTCTTTACTGATGCAACTAAAGCATTCGGCGAAGAGAGGGAGTGCATGAGACATCAAGGATGCTGCGAACCCTGTCACATTGAATCAACAACGTGTTGTAATTGGTGATGTGTTGTGTTCTAGTCAGTCAAATGAGTCAAATCAGTTGTTGTCAGAGTCATAGTGACATCAAGTCTATTCCTATAGCTTATTGTAAATTGTAGAGTCAACAAAGTCGATAGTAGTATATACTATAGTAGTATATAGTATAGAGTATAGAGTAATTAGTATAAAGTATAGTCGCAGTCTATAGTAGTAGCAATAGTGGTTTGTAGCATTTTTACTTTACTTTATATTTATATTAATATTTATATTTATATTATATATAGTAACAGTATATATTATATTATTTAATATATATAGGTGTTTTTACCTATTAGATGTTTCATAGTATGATGATCATTAATACTGCATTTTGTGGTTTATATGTTTGAAATGTACACTATGTTAGAGTGATTGGTTGGTTAGGCTTTTCAAATCAATCAGGTGTTGTCACAACACATCACATTCGTACTGATACGGCTGATATCAAATCGATATACCAGCTTGCTACACTAGTCGGACAGTCCAACTGTGAGTTCTTTTATGTTCTGTTTGTAGGTAGGTTTGATTGTTGATTCCATCATTAGTGTTGACTGCCTGATCTGATGTGTTTCCTGTCCATAGATCAGCTAAGGACTTGCCAGACACCCTTTGGGGATACAACGGCGGATTCAGCTGCAAAAGTTTCTCAAAATTGCATCCAGATTATCAGTCGTTGAAGCGAGCGCTCTTCGAAGACAATGAAGAAGCTCACTTTCATTTTGTTGGACAGCATCATATATTAAAGTAAGTACTGTAAGTATCTGTAAGTTATAAAATCGAAAAGCAACAGTTGTGTACATTGTGTTTGTTTACATGATTGATTCATGATTCATACCATATACCATTTCATCAAATGCATTACTTATAGTGACAGTGTGATATGTGTTTTAGACTTGTGTATGTTCTTGTTACTTGTTAGTTGATCTGATCTTGATGCACTTGACATTATCGAAACTTCACCGTAAAATTTCCGTAAAATTGAAAATTTAAACTCCAATTCATGTGGTTCAGACCGTTCAGACAATTATTGTTTCAGGGTGTTGTTTTTTTGGTTCTGCCAAGGAATCATCGTCAGTTTCCACGTTCAAGTGCTGTGTTCTGGCGATTCAATCGATGACACCGGAGTGGTTCTTGTTGGAGAACGTGGACCTCGATGCAGATGATGTGGAGGGTAATCTCCAGCACATACTTACCATTCTCACAGACCTTTCATACAAGGTGCAAGTCTATCGCCTCAAGACATCAGACTTTGGGATTCCCCAAAGAAGGATCAGAATATTTATTGCTGGCTTCTGTGAGAACCGTCATCCTCAAGCCAGCTTCACTAGGATGACCAAGACGCTTTCGGCGATGCAAATGCGCTGCCAACCCCCTGAAGCTTGTTTGATGTCTTGGGTGGTTTTGTCATGTTACACGGTTCATCTTCCTGATTCGTATACGTGACTTCTACCTTGTTGGCAACATCAACAGAACGCAACATAACTTAACTTAACCCCGCTATACAGTCGATATAGTGAACGTCAGTTCAGTGATCAACATTCAGAATTCATTGATTCACAATACTAACATTCAGATGATATTTTGAAGAAGAAGATGATGATGATGATGATGCTGATGATGATGATGATGATGGTTCAATTCAACAAGTTAAATTTAATTTTGAATTTCACGTTCAAGTATTCAATCAAATGAAATGTTATCACTTCTAGTTTAGTTTTTGATCAAGTAATCAATATTGCAAATTGATATGGTAGTTGTTTGGCTAATGTAGTTGTCTGGCTGATACTCGACTTAGGAGTCTTACATGCTTCCAGATTCATGTCCTGAAGTGGAGAACGAGCTGGAACGTCGACTTGCAGCAAAGGCCAAGGCAGAAGCAAAGCAGACGGACGAACCACCGGCCACAGAACCGACAGCAAAGCCGAAAGCAAAGCCAAAGCAGAAAAAACAACAGCCAAGTGAAGGGTTGGACACTACAAGCAAATGGCAGCAGACTCACCAGCAGTTGGCAGAGGCACGTAACTTGTCTCAAGTATGGCGGATAGATTTGAGTTAAACAAAGCAATCCTAGATTTGACTCTAGAATCCAGAATATACTTGAAGACTTGACTAGACTAGACAACCCAGACTCTAGACTCCAGACACTCGAATCCATTTGAAACAATAACATGTAACATGTGAAATCAAAAAATACCAAATCAATGACTTAGGAAAATATGGTCGCTTTACTTTTTTGTATCTATATCTGAATCTCGTAGTTTCATTTTTATGAATCTATGAATATGACATGACATCTGTAGCATACTACATAGGGACATGAAAACAAATGTTTTTTGTTTGTTGAGGTGGTCTTCATTGGCCTTTGGTGGTGCCCCAACACCTCGAAGACAACCAATGGTTCAAGTCATTGAGTTTGCGGGAGCGTGAGGCAGGTGTTTTTTAATGTCAGTGTATCAACCAGGAGACCATGTAAGAATCAACCATGACCAGAACGCAAGTCAGATTCACAATAGAACTTCCAAATCACAAAACAACTCCGCTGTGTAATTATTTTTCGTTTACGACTACGATCATCTAATTTTCACTTTTGACTTTTCACTTTTCACTGATGCATTGACTTGAATTGAATTGAATTGATCAAATCAACATTGAAACTCTAGACTGTCTGAACTTTGTATTTGTGTCTGATAAGTCTGATTTTGAAATATGGTATTGATGAGTAGAGTCATACTTTCTTACTTTACACAAACTTTATACTTTATTACTTTGCTGATGTTACTATATTATATGTCATATATCCATTAGATATTGATGTGATATTATTGACGCACAATCTGATATTTTTTAAAGAGTTTCTCCACCTGACAGAATGTGCTGTTCCTCATGAATGAGTCCAAGACAAATGTGGCAATGGGTAAGTCAACATTGCGGTACGGTGATCTCTATCAGAGTGCAAACAGAACTCCTAGCTCAAGTGCCTTTGACCCTTGGATCCAAACAATCTAAATCTAAACCAGTGAACTAGTGGCAGAGTGTCGAATGAGCCAAATCAAAATCAAAACACATCAAGTTGTTGCTTATACAGTTCTACATTAGACACGGTCATGGTCAATACAATTTTGTGACATGATGTGGGGTGAGCTGATGATTGACCATGTGACCATATGATAAATATAGGAGGCGAAGATGAATATCACAGCAGATACTACATGTTTCCATACGCCAACCAAGGAGGTTCCTACAATTCTACCGTCAACAAAGCTCTTCGACATGGAGAGGGGCCGGCTGTTGCTTGGAAACTTGTCGCTCTGAATATCAAATCGTCATGTTTTGAATTTCGAATCTTTAAACACTTTATTCAGATCAGATTTTTTCTTGTGATTTGACAATGTATAGTTGAACCTCGGTACTCTAAGTCTATGTTATATTAGCAACCTTGACCTGGGCATGTAACAATGAATGCCTCCCGCTTTCGCATTAGGACGTGAGTTATTGCACCTACAAGGCATCCAGTTGCCTTACAATTGCGTTGACAAGCTGACGGAAGCACAAATGACAGACCTAGCCGGAAACGCGTTTCTTGAAACCAGTATCGGACATATGACTCATGATTCATGATTATGACACGACTTATTGGTGTTGATTCAGTGTTGATGTTTTTTTTACACACTTCTGGTTGTGAGGTTTCAGTTGATGTTAGCGAATTGGCTCAATGGCCTATCTCTGTTTAGGTGGGTACATTTGTATTTGATACGCAATTGCCAAGGTTCTCGACACCGGTATGTCTGGCTATGCTTCTTGCGATTGTGTTTGAGTTGAACTACCGGACCGAGTCGGAGAGTGAACAAGAAGATGAAGCATACAACTTAGTGGATAGCATTGCTAAGGCAGTTTGAGTGTTTGTTACACTTACACCATACACCCGTTCTGATTCTAATTCGTCATTGGCTGATATGGTGAACGATGATGTCACCATATGGTCAAGAATCTTGAAATTGGCAACTCATGACTTTGATTCGACATGGTCCCGGTTGAACCCAAAATCCAGATCCCAGAAAATCTGAAAACTTTCAAATCTAGAATCTAGATTTTTTTTTGTTTTGAGTTTTTAACTTTGAAGATTCAACACTGTGTCGAATCACGCATCCTGGATGGTACAGTATGCATGCCTTGAACGGATGTCTTCGGATGAACTATGAAAAAAAAGGGAACACTGCTGATCATAGGAGTTGGTCGTTGACTGTGAGGTTCAACGGTTCAACTGAGTATATAATTTGGTACTTGGGGTTTTATATAGTTTATTATTAAGATTCAGTATGACTCTTTTGAGTATATTATATCTAATCTAATTGTGTTGTTTCAGAAAGAGATAATGATACTTATATTATACATTTATATTTATATATATCAATATTACTATTTTTTGATCAGGTGTTCAGGTTTGCAGCTTTCAACCTTACATCCGCACACCTACAACCGCACATCCGTACACATACAACCGTACAACCGCATGTACCAACCGTACATCCGTACAGATTGATCGTATACCGTCACCCATCGTATCGTACATCCCCCAAGCAGCCCCCTGACACATAGCTCTTGGGAACACTTAANACTCATGTATCGAATACAATGTGCATGGGGCAAATTTCATCAGCATAAATTGATATTGTTGAACAAACACGTGTCTCTCAGACTGAGATTGAAATTATTTCATGCAACCGTTTCTCCGACTGCAATGTTTGGTTTGGCTTCACTGCCACTGACGCAAAGGTTTCTGCACAAATTGGACGTGGTACAGCGGCGGATGTTGAGGTCTATTGTTGGTTGGGTTCGCATACCTGATGAACCTTGGGAAAACACCATGAGGAGAATGAACCAAAGAATGGAACACGCTGCGTATTTACATCCATTGCCGTCGTGGAGCAATCAATATTTTAAAAGCCAATACCGCTTGGCAACAAAGATTGTTTCCAATCAATTTTCTTGGGCTGCTACAGCCGTTGCCTGGATGCCTTTGGATGATTGGGTGCACAACTTTCCATCCGCACCATCCAGAAGCAGAGGCCGACCGCCCAAAAGGTGGGATCAGGCACTCGCTTCGTTTTCATGTACATATTTTGGCGAGCGAAATTGGTGGGTGGCAGCCCAAAATTGTAACCAATGGTTAGCTGCAGAGGCAGCATTTGTAAAATATTGTGAAAGCATGTGAAGAACAAAAGGTTCCCCATGTCCTTTTAGGATCGAGGTGACTCGAACGGGCGAAAGAAAGAAAGAAAGCATGCCAATCATTGTCCACCACAGGTGCCGATCCAACTATTGAACGAAGCATACGGTTTCTCACCACTTCAAGTTTCTGAAATTGATTCGAAGTTAAAGGACAGGTCATACGGCCAAATACAATTGTGGGAGTGATGACGGAATCAAAAACTTTCAAACGCAGTCTCAAAGACACATGCCGGTTCAGAAGTGTATCCCTGTGCTCGTTAAATTTCATCTAAGCGATTTGACTCCGATGTTGTATATCCACCATGGCCCTTTTCCGAAGGTCTCCAGATAATTTTTTTGCCCAAATAGTCATGATTTTGCTCTCCATGCAACACTTCAATCCTATCACCACCAATAACAAGGAACATTGGTGCTTTCAAACTTTCAGTTGTCAAAATTTTCGTCTTGGAAATGTTCAAATTTGAACCGACAGCTGCCAATTCCTCAACCAAGCACTCTGCCATACTTGGAAAATCAATGTCACTTCTTGCATACAACATCAAATCATCAGCGTAACGCACGTTTGTTAACAACTCATTGTGACCACAATGAAGTCCGCAATGTTGAATACGAAGCTTCCATTTTCTCATCGCATGTTCCAAGCCAGCATTGAATAGCAATGGGCTTGAAACGTCCATGATACAATGAAGGTATAAGTTTCAAATATGCATATGGAACCCCCTGCACCTTCAAAGCATCAAACACCGCATTGTATTCAATACGATCAAAAGCTTCCCGCCAATCCAAACTTGCACACCACATCGGGACCGACCATTCCATAGACTTCGAACACACATTTTCCAAAGACCGCAAAAACATCATCCACACCAACAAAAGAACGAAATCCGATTTGGTCTTTGGATTGCTAAGCCTCCAATATTGGCTTAACACGCTTGTAAACCATACGAGTAAAAATTTTGTATGTGATATTCAAAATCGCCAATGGTCGCCAGTTCCCAGGATTGGTAGGATCACCTGTTTTTGGTATCATTGAAAAAGTTGTTTGCTTCCACCTTTCCTCAGCGTGACCATCCACCAGCATCAACTTAAATATACGAAGGAAATGCTCATGCAACTCGAGGCTCCCATGGACAAAGCATTCGGCAACAATACCGTTCGAATCGGCAGGAGACACCACTGCGTCAAATAATTTCAGCCGCAGAACCCCAAAAAACAGATGTTTTTTCATAAAGTATGTTTGTTTCTTTGAAAGTTGTTCCATGCAACCTGCGAACGATGGGGAAATTCCAAATCTTTCCTGGCGCAAACCTGGACACATGATTTTCAGAAAAAACGTTAGGCAATTACATATATAAGCGCAAGTGTTACCATATACACAACATGTGCGAAATGCAATCATAATCAGATTTTTCTATGCGAAAAAAATGTGTGTCGCACAGATGTAAACATATGTGGACTACAATCCAACACCTGAACGCCAATAACGGCCAACGAGTGCCACCTGCGGAACAGGCCGCTGCTGAGCGTATCGCTACAACGGGTGCGCAAACACCGCACGGCTTCCATGTCCACTTGAGCTGGGCAGTTACCCAAGTCAGCTACCCAGCCGGCTATCTGCCAGCATCCGCGCAGGAAACCTCTACTCCAGACTCCAGATACACCACAACGTTTACAACACGAGCAGCCAGCACGAACCGCTCCAGCTGCAGACCTAGACCCAGACCCAGAAACGAGTGACTCCACCACTTCATCCCAAGACAGTTCCTCCACGACAGACTCCACTGACACCGCCAGTGCCACAACTAACAATTCACCACCCCCTGCAGCAGAACAACCACAAATCAAATCTCGGCAGCACCACCCTTCCGCCACCCCAGCACCGGCCAACAATGTTGCAGCGAATCCCACACACATTCCGAGAAGCCTGGCTCTCCCTTGATGACGTTGACCCCCACACCACACTACAGCAAAAACATGTCGGGTTCCAGAGCCCCCCCAACTTTATCAGGGGAAGAATTAGACAAGCAATGACAATGAACTTAACCGCAATTATCTAAGCGGACACGCACGAAAAAAAATTCCGAGCGTGGAAACTTTGGATGCTCTTGCCCCGAATGTTGATGCACCGCCCTCCCAATACCCGACAGCTATCCAAGGAGGAATGGCGTACCCGCATTGCACACTTCCAGGCAGGACGTTGGACGCATCTACTCGATGCCGTTGAAAGGACCACACCTACCCAACCCGGCACCAACACACTGGAGCAACGAGCACGTCGAGCACGACACCTCTTTCACCAAGGTGAAATATCAGCTGCCCGCCAGGCATTGACGGCCGGACGGTGATGCATCCACCCTTGAAGAACTTCGAGACCCCACCAGGCGGCCTGCAGCCCCCTATACGCCCATCGAAGCTGCTATCATGCAATTTGTCCCGGCCGAGCCCCTCCAACTCCCAGACGCTTTGATCATCAACGCCCTCCGCCGCACACGGAAAGGAGCAGCACCAGGTCCCTCGGGCCTCACCGCAGAAACTTTGCGCTTGATCCTTGATGACGCAGACGCCACCCAGGCATTCCTGCAAGTTTCACATTTACTTGCACAAGCAGACCTGCCCCAGCAAGCAAGCAATGCCATAGCATTGGGAAGACTCGTAGCACTCCAAAACCCGAATGGACGCATCCGAGGCCTCGTTGTTGGAGACCTCCTACGCCGAGTCGTGTCCAGAACGGACAAACAATCCACACAGCACGTAGCCCACACCAATTTGCACTTTCCACCCGAGCCGGCACGGAGGCCGTCGTCCATGCACTCACTGCTACCACCCAACTTTCCCCCACTCAGACCATCCTCTCAGTTGACGGTGTAGGGGCTTATGACACAATTTCACGTGCCAGCATGCTGCGAGGACTACACGCAACGGCCGGAGCAAATGCCTGCCTTCCCTTTGTCCGCATGTTCTACACGGATGCTTCCCATTATGTTTGGCATGATGGCAATGGACAACCCCACACGGTGACCCAGGCCGAAGGCGGCGAACAAGGGGATCCGCTTATGCCGGCTCTCTTTTCCCTCGGGCAACACCAGGCACTCCAAGCCGCCCACGAACAGCTCCAAGCAGGTGAAACACTCTATGCCTTCCTGGATGACATTTATGTCACTGTCTCCCCAGAACGCGTTCGACCAGTCTATGACCTCCTATCCGAACAGCTGTTCAACCATACCGGCATACGATTGAACACAGGTAAGACCAGGGTATGGAATGGAGCGGGCCAACTCCCACCCAACCTCACCTCACTAGGCTCCGGCGTTTGGGTCGGCAACCCCGGTCTGCCCCCCACAGAACGGGCCTCACCGTCCTTGGGGCCCCCATAGGACACACCGACTTCATCCAAACCCAGCTCCAACAGGCCAGCCAAGCCCACACCGGATTCCATCCCTGCACTTGACGACCTCCAAGCTTCGTGGCTGCTCCTCTTGTTCTGTGCCAGCCCGCGCTGTAACTACCTACTGCGGATGCTTCCGCCCCTTGATACCACCCAATATGCTCAAGACCACGACACTGCCGTGGCACACTGCTTCACCACTTTGCTTGACACCGGACCGCTCCCCGCCAGCTCTTACCACTGCACACCTCCCACTGAGCTTGGGGGGCCTTGGCCTCACCTCAGCCTTGCTTCAAGCACAAGCCGCCCATTGGGCATCCTGGGCAGATGCCATCCCCGTCCTCCAGCAACAAGCGCCCACCACCGCGGCGACCCTCCTCCAACAACTTCAGAACCCAACCGTACCAGCCCTCCAAGCTGCCATTGACAACACATGGATGGGAACCACCTGAATGGGTAGCCTTCACGGAGCCCAGACCACCAGCACCACCGCAACACACCCACGACGGACCCAACATCGGGCAAGGATGGCAACACCAAGCGGCCATTGCCATCAAGAACTCCTCGAAAGCCTCGATCCACCCAGCCGTGCACTGCTCGAAACCCAATCCGGCCCGCACGCCAGCAGAGCATTCACAACCATCCCCAGCAGCCAAGAGACCACCTACCCTTCCCACCTCTAGACTGCTGCTCCTTCCACGTCTTCGACGCCCACTTCCCCTGACCAGCCGATTCTGCCGGTGCCGTCGCGCTCTTGACCCCTTTGGCGACCACCGTGCAGCTTGTGCCCAAGCAGGCATGTTACGCAGGCCGAGGAGGCCCCCTCGACCGAGCAGGAGCACCGGCGCCTCCCACTGTGGGGAGGAGCGCAACTAGCGGTTGACGCAAGTTTGGTTTCCCCCCTCACACGAGCCGCGCAACCACGAATGCGGGAGGGCAATACAGAGGCACAGCTCTAAGGGACGCGAGGAGGAACAAGGAACGCACCTACCCTGAACTCCTCCGGGATCTGCTCGCCCACACCAAAGCCCGCCAAGCCCCAGCCCTCCTGCGCCACTCCCTCACCAACGCCCTGATCCACCGCTGGAGCGCCATGCTCACGCATGCGGCCATGCATGCCTTTGCAGCATCCCTCCTTGACCAAGACCTATCTGGCTGCCACAACCTCGAAGGCAACACCCCTTCCATCAGTGAGATCCTCGCTGAGGTCACCAGCCCCCACTACACCAGACTTCCAGCCCCCTCCTAAGGAGACCGGCTTGGACTTGGCCCTCTCCTCTGCACATCCGCGAGCCGCCGGTATATAAATGGCTAACATCGTGCCTGGAGACTGACCAGTAAAACAGTCCTTGCTACTGAAGCTTCTGCGGTCAAAAAGGCGCGTGGAAAAAATAGTACTTGTGTTGAAACATACATGTGTTTATGTTCGCGGAAATGTAGTAAGATCTTATTTTGCAAAAGAATCTTCCATTGCATAAGTGATGCACGCCTAAACGCTGAGGAACATATGTGCCAACATATGCGTTGCACAAAAATTACATATGACATATGTGAGAACATATGTCACACATATGTAACACGCAATGCACACGTATGAAACACATATGACAAACATATGTGAAACATGCGCTGTACATATGTTTTTTTATGCGGAACATATGTGCTGAGAAATGTTTTTACATATGTAAGATGCTCTTATTTATGCAAAATTATCCTATTCAAGGGTTTATTACAAAAAAATATTGCATAAATTTACAGACATAAACATATATCCTAACATAAAGGTTCACATAAATCGAACACAAACATGCATATGTTCAGTCACAAACTTGACATAAATGCGTTTGTGATGCGAAACATGTGTTAGATGAAGAAAAACATATGCGTACATGTCACAATAAGTGTGTCTTAGATTCTTAGAATATTCTCGGATGATTGAAGTGGCTCACGCCATTTTGGCTCAAGGGTTCGCCTTGAGCTTTCGGTTGCCCTTCGCGCCGCGCTTTTGGATGGAACGTGCCGTCCTGGACTGGCAGGGCCTGTCGTTTGCCGGGTTCACGGACGGCGCGCACGTTCAACGTACAGTGGCCGACTGGCTTCAACTCGGAGGTGGTGTTGAACGCAAAGTGGAACAACCAGAGCCAGCCAACCCACCAGACTCGGCTGCCAAGTCTGAATACTCAGACTACACCTACTACACCGAAGTTAAAGTAGGAGAAGAAAGAGGTCACCCCAGGCGAACGTGCTTCTCCCGACCGTCAGTCGAGGAGCCGCACACCGCCTCCTCCAGCAAGTGGAAAAAGAACTTTTCTCCGCCCAGTGTGTCGAGGAGCCGCTCACCTCTTCCCCGCCGAGGGTCCGGAATTTGCCAGCACAACCAGACCGACAGACACCGCCAGCCTACCCCAACGCGGTTGGGAGGCACAGATTGCGATTCATACGGCAATAGACCAACTAGAGATGAATAAATCTGCAAAGAGCAAAGCCTTGTACAACATTTCTACCATCTTGATTGCACTCACCAGTTTTGTTCCGGTGAGGGGGGCTTCATTGAGTAGTCCTTCCAAACAGCATTCTAAAGGTCGTATTTGTAAGCTCACCGACAGGGGTCAGTTCGACATGGGTTCAGGGAGATGGCTGCTTCATTGTGCCCCATAGATATATGAATGTTTTTCAAAATCATATTTTGTTTTTGGTGTTTTGTTTATCTCCTTCGGAATATGATCCCATTTGATGAGCAGTTTACCATGTTTTTCAACTGGGTTGGTTCAGCCAGCACTTAAACTTGAGGTTTTCAAGGAAGCTGGTTTCACACCTTTTTGTTCCTTCCAGCGTTAATTACACACCGGTAATCTGAAACAGCTGGCTGAAAAATTCGAGCCCAATTGGGCCGATGTATGTCTTGTCACAAAATAATTCCAGTCAGCTGTGCGAATTTACCAGAAGGTAGATGATTTTTGTTATGGACGAGATAGAGGGTTTATAGGATTTTCATTGACGATCATCGTCGAGAGTTGAGGTGGCTTATATGTTGGATTCCGATTGTACAAACGCCTGTGCCTTGAATGGGCTACCAGGGCCAATGCGTCACTGATTTACAACTTTTTGCAGCAAAACACTCCAACACCCAGTGCTACTTTACTCCGCAAGGTTGTTCCAAAACATTCCTTTTTTGAACATATTTTTTTATTTTCACTACATGGATATCCTGTACTTTGATTTTTGATTTGAATGATTGTGCACTAGTGTTGGTTTCACACTCCGCGCCTTAAATAGACAGCCGAGGCATGCAGGCGCAAAGTCAAAAAAAACACATGGATATCCTGCATATCCTGTTTTTTTTTCCATTCGGCATGGACTTTGTGGCAAAAATCATGCACGAAGCGTTGCTGTTCTTTCATTTTATTGAACAATTCTTCCTTCAACGACCGCGTTTTGTGGCACCGTGCTGGTGGGGCATCATCGTTCTTTGCTTTCGAACGATTTTATGGACAAGTACTGCGCGACTTAATCTAGAGGGTCGATATGTGTACAACCTCTATCATGCTTTCTTGTTTGCCGGATGGGGTCTTTGATGGACGTGGACGGACGTAAGCGAAAGGATGATCGACGTCAAAGTAGCCGGCCACGACCGTGGTGAATGAGCAATAGGATTTGCAAACCGGAATTGTGATGACTGATGCAGCGAGAAGAAAAGGGCGTGCGAAATTGGCTACAAACAACTTGCAAGCGGTGCGGTCCTTCCACATTTTCGATTTTGAACCAAATCGCCGGGCATGTCAGCAAAGATTGAGCTGTCCAGGGGAGTTGTTGTCAAAATTGTTCTTCTCGAAAAACTGGATTGTTTTGCGTGTGGAAAATCAAAAATTTGACAACTGCTGCCTTCTCAAGTAGCTACGTTAATATTTTCAATGGACATCTTGTTGATGGAAGAAGCTCTGCACCAGTTGATAGGTACGGTCAGGTTATCGCATTTTTTCATGGTTTTGTACATCGCAGGCGGTGCAGGAATTTTTCCATCCAACAAGATGATTGATTTAGTGCAGAATCATGGGAGGAAAGCAGAACACAAAGAAACATTTGCAGACCGAAATTGTATGAAAGTATGTACGTCTCGGTGGCAGTCAGAGTGCTACTTGGAACGAAATTCGAGAACCAAAAATGTTTACATGCAATCCCGGCCGCCAAACGGAATAATTTTCCAATCAGAAGCCTCTCAACTCACGTTTTCGTTGGTTGTCCGGTATGGAGTCTCCCATGTATACTTCATTGTCAGGGTTGCAACATTAAGAAACCAACCAACAATTTCCCACCATACAATGTGAAATGTAGCGGCAGCCGACACAAAAAGGTTGAACTACGGAAGTGCAGCAAGGGAAATGACCAAATCAAAGAATTTCAATCGCAACTTGAAGGACACAGGTATTTGCAGGCGTGACCGAGCGACTGATGCAACACTGTAGCTCAATGCGCATTGGCTTGGCCATGCTGACTTTCACCGCCAGTTTTGATTAGATTAAAAAAGTTGGCGGGAAAAAAATAAGGCAAGAAAATGTACATGGGATAATTTGTTTGGTGGGCAGGCGTGGGCAAGGCTATCAGATGCAAAGACATTCAAGCACTGTCAAATTCCAGCATGTTCAAAAGAACGATGTACACATGACATGTGCAACGGTAATGTTCGAATGAATTTGCTTGATCGAACGACATGTTTTTGCAATGTTTTTGAATCATAGTGCAGAAGAAACTTTGGCATGCCATTATGCTGTCAGATTCGTCCAGTTTTAAAGATAGCAAGGCAAACGTAGGGGTTGTGGCGGATATTCTTTGCCATTACCATCACAATGGTCTCATGAAATGGTTTTGGGATTGGAAGCGCAAGAAGGGCATCATCCCAACCTACATGCGCCCAGTTTGACACTGTGACAGCTGCTTTGGCTCAACCGGCCATTGGTGAAGCCGGCTGGGCAGTCATGGATGAGGTCCATTTGATGTGAATTTTCATCAGCCCCACTTGGTGAAATCCCATCGTTGTCGCAGGTGGTTAAGACAGCAGTGGAGGGGCTGTCTGAAAATACGAATTTTGTGCCGAGCCTCGCTTGCAAGCAAAGTGGGTACACTGATGATGCATGGTTGGCACCTTGTATGATGGTGAAAAGATGAACTCGTGTTTTGAGTCTTGTTCACCTCAGGCTGGACAAAATCAAAGGCGACGCGAAGGCCAGGAATCATACTGCAAAGAGGGATTTTCAGTTGATTAAATTAGCATGGACCGAACTTGAAATTTTGGAAGCCGTACTGGGTGCGTCATGATGGCACGAACATGCAATGTCCATGCTCTCACGGTATACTGTCGCTCACTTCCCTACGATTTCCATATGTGTCCGTCAGGTTCGCTCTTATTTTCGCCGCGTGCTTTTCAAACCACCATGGGAAAATCCCGTTTGGGCTGGCCACTCAACAACAGGACTCGGTCAGATAGAGTCGAGTTCTTTTTTGATGACCTGACTTTGATAAGAAATTGCAACATCTTCTTTTGAGGTCACATATTTCCAGAGCAGACCGACTGCATGGGAGTTCGAAGAGACCTCAGGTTTGATGGTGCAAGTGGTATACTGTAATTATATAGATGTAATCAGTACATAGATATATTGTCTTATGTTAGAGATGAATGATGCATGCATACACCCGTACGTTAGGCACCATTGGGGTCGCAAACGTCGCGGTATTTGAAATTCGAAAAAGTCGCCCACCTGCCGGAAATGGCCGCAGGTGAGTTTGATACAAACAACAAGTTGGCTTCAAAAGAAGACTTTGTCAGAAAAAGGAAGTTTATATTTGAAAAACATATTTGGGTGTAAAAGAAGAACTTTACTAGAAAAAATTCGGATTGAAAGATGAACGTGTTCAAGAATAAGAACTCTTGAACTCAATTGAACAAGAAGAGCTTGATTAAGAAAGAAACTTTGTTTCAAAAGAAGAGCTTGATCAAAAAGAAGATGTGGTGTGAAAGAAGCGAGTCGACAAGAAGAAGAGCTTGATGAAACAAGAAAAGCTTGATTAAGCAAAAGGTGTTTGTTGGACTGTTGGAAAGAAGAAGCTGGTTAAGAGTCAAGAAGCGGGAGTGCTCGATTAAACAGGCCGAGTGTGGTGCAAAAGAAGACCCAGCTTGAAAAGAATGGGGAAATAAAAACAAGGGGTTTGATTAAAAAGAATACTATTGTTTGAAGACTGAAAAGAAGATGTCGGCTAGTTCAGAAGAGTTCAATTACACAAGAGCTCGCTCAAAAAGACGACCTTACTTTAAATGCAGCGCTTGATTAAAAAGAAGCCTTTGGTGCAAAAGGAGGGCGTGCTTAAGAATAAAAGTTCAATTGAACAAGAGGAACTTGATTAAAAAGAGGACCTTTGGTGTAAAAGTAGAGCTTGATGAAACAAACAGATTGTGTTTCAAAAGAAGACTATGCTGCACAAGAAGAAGGCGATCAAAAGAAATATATTGCTTCAAAAGAAGAGCGTGGTCAAGAAGAAGCCCTTGATTAAACAAGAAGAGCGTGATCAAAAGAAGACTTTGCTCAAAACAAGAGCCTGATAAAAAAAAGATTTTGATGTAAAAACAGAGTGTGGTTGAAAAGAAAGAAGGTTTTGCTGCAAGAGAAGGGTTTGAAAAACAAGGTTTTCATCGCTCAATTGGCGGGTGTCGCACACCAAGTGACAAGGTCTCTTCCACGTTTCAGCATTGTGTGTAGCAAATGAATACGCGGTTCCTAGCCAACGAATCGAACATGCTAGTAAGAATCTTCAGCACGGCCTCAAGTTTTTCAAGAAAAGAAGAGCGCGGCCTTCGAGGCCTCTGGCCACTTTCGATCATTTCAACGTGCAACCTCGAAGCAACCCCTCGTTTATGGTTGGTTCTGATGTGATTACAGGGGACGGCTGACACATTGTTGACGGACACGTCAGGTAATGTCACTTCATGTCATGTCACTCATGTCAATATCAATATATGCAAATGCCCTGCAAATCGATGACTCAGGATGAAAGGACCATGGGTGTGAAAATCAAGTCAGAACTTTCTACGCAGATCGAGGCTGGTTTTGATCAAGAGCTGCCGATTTGTTTCCACTTTGAGGAAATACACAATGTGGCGACTCGCACTTGATTCTGAGAATCTTGCGTAAAGAGTAAAGACGAAAACGAAGACAAACCACGAACAGAGCGAAGCAATACATGCACAACCTGGGCAGGCAACGGCGCGTCAAAAACGCAAGACTGCTGCTTTCCCTGAGGCAAGGTTGCCAAAAAAATCATCACACCCAAATTTGCAGGTTGGTACTGTCATTTTTCCTTGTAATGCCATCTCCCAATTTTACAGTAAATATAATAAAGAAATAAACATTATTAAACATGATATAATCTACACATTGTTTTGCCTTTTCATTTGACTGGCGCTTGTCATTTGTGGCAAAGAATGTGTTGCAAAGTAGTTTCATCTTGTAGGCTTTGTATGGTGCTGTTCTTCGTGCTGGCACTCCGGTGGAAACTTCCACAGTTGTTGCCAACGCGAAAGACAGTGAGGCCCTGGGAAGACAAGTGGAAAACACATTGGCTGAACCTCATTGCCATGGTTGATCTTTGGCATCGGAAGACTTACTGTATCTCTCTGTGTTTTGTGACCAGAGGGACATGCTGTTATGTTGACTGCACCTGTTTTTTTGGTTTCAACGTTTTCAGTTTTCGGCTTTGATGATTCTCATGCCACATTATGCCTTCACCATCTCTCTCTGGTTCTTGCATTTCGTTAATGGCCTCCGGCAGATTGCAGCATTGCCCATCGATGCGATTGAAGCCCTTCTGGGCTCTTTGGGCAACAAACCCGAGGTGATTCCGTTGAGGGATCTTGAGGGATGTCGAGGGGGAAGTCAGCTTGAGAAAAAAGGAAGTCCCTATAGAGATGAAATAGTGATGTTGCATAACAAGTGCCTGCTATATTTGCGTGATTATATACTCATAATTCTGCCCCTTGGTAAGGAGATGGGGCCAGCACAATCAATTCACACAATGTCACAAATACACACAGAAGCCTGATAGAATTCCAACTGGTGCTTGGAAAGTTCGAAGGTCAAGCAATTACAGGAAAGACTTCTTGAGCATCTCCTTATCCTGTAAACCTCCAACTGAAGTGGAGTGCAGGAACCCGCCGCAATGCCCAAGCACATGGATGCTTGCGTTTGGACCCCCAGCCAACAGGGTTCCATGCCCGGCCATGCCCCATCAAAATTTCTACTGAACGACTGCAGGTGAAGGTCATGGCGGCGGTGCCTGGTTCTTTGGAGAAAAAGGCGGCGGGTGTGTGGTGGCCAGAGTGGGACATACGGAGAACAAAGCAAGCAAAAAAAAAACAAACATACGAAAAAAGATATGAATATGTATATAGAGAGAGACTGGAATTGATATGAGGAGAGCTTTCAGTTATGGTTTGTTGAGAAGCCGCTGCTGGTGCTGTTGCTGTTGATCTTTTTTGCTGTTGGCGTTGGTGCTGATGCTGGTGGGGGGTGGTCACCATCTCTTTTGATTGAGGGTTCCCTGAGTCAACTTGACCCGGCTCAGGGAGCGGCTCTAAGTGGGGAGCCCTGTCTCTGCCACTATTTCCAGCAAAGCCCTCAGCGACCATGTGACGACTTTGGTTGTCAACATGAGGTGACATCATGAGATTCTTTGACATGGTTCTGAAATTCCATCCCGAATCTGTCCGGACCTTGCGACGAAAACAACATCTCCCTGATGGTTTCACCCACCAACTTGGCCATTGTCCCAACAGCCAACAGCTACTAAGACGGATCCACGGCTCACAACTCAGCGCATCTTGACCTTGAAGGAGTTGTGTGAGGCAACAGCGCATCTTCAGCATCTGCCTTTGATGGAGTTTTTCTCGAATGCGTAGCGAAGGGCTCCCTTCTGTAGTTGGGGGTTCGGGGGTATAGCAATTGCAACCGTCCCCAACCCTTCGAAGTGGTCCGTTCTGAAAAGAGCGTTTAGAGAGGTGTTGTAGAAGAGTGTTGTATGGAATATAGAAGCGTTGGCCAAGAGTGTTATGGGTTTTGTAATTTTATTATGCTAAACAGTCTTTCACAAATTCCGCTTGTGACTTCTTGCATTCCGGTTCGTGGGCTGGATCTGGGCTTTTGGCTGGTCAGTGAAATCAATATTCTACATACTGTATGTCGTTCAGCGATCATGTGTGCAGACAAAAAATGAAGATCATGTAGCAGTTTTTATCATGAATATCATGTACATCGATATCCATATCCATATATCTCTGTCTGTATTTCAGCATATGTTTCAATTGTCTTTGTAGAGATGTGCGTAATGCAGCATATTTTGTATGTCAATCTTCGATGTGTGAACCCTTGACAGGCTTCTGCCATTCAGATCCGATCCAAGGGTGTAGGAAACACGGGCACCAAGGCCAGTTGGAAGGGTCTGTTTGCATGTCAAGCTTAGCCGTAGCCTCGTTGGAGTTTCACCATGAGGCTTTGGGCCTCCTATGCTCTACAGCTCCCTTCCACATCATGGTCTTGGCGATGGCAGGTGTCAGGGAGGGATACATTTGTAGCCTTCCTATAGTGGAAGTTGCAACTGAGACCATGAGGCCTTGGTGAAAAGGGTGAAGGTGATGATGTTAAGGCTTGTGCCTGGTCCTTAGGATGCACTCAAAGACACCAATCATATATCCATGACAAGAACTGGGTGGAACAGGTGGGGGAGAATGGCTAGGCTGAAACTGCGGAAAAGGGGTCAGGATGTTCCGGAAAAAAATCATCACCATCTTTTTTGTGGACATATCTTAATCAAGCAGCTGTGCCAGATGTGGTTGAGGCCAATTTCATCGAGAGAGTTTCTCCTGCCATTCTTGAAGCGCTACCCGCAGAGCAGGGGCCTTATCTTGAAATTGACAGGAGTCTGGCGTAAAGTTCGTGAATTCGTTCTGATTTTTGCTTCCCAAACAGCATGGATCTACACCAATGAAAACGAACAATGGAACCCTTAGAAAACATGGAGCTTTGGTACTGGTAGGGTGTTCTTGATTTTCAGGTTCCGGTGGCGATGAGTTTTCGGGTCTTGATAGATGAGGCAGCTCCTGAAGCTGTCGGAAGCCTGTGCGAAGTGCGTGACGTCAGTGGAACGGGCAGTGCGACTGGGGTGTTTCTTGCGTCATTCTTCCTACATCGGTTTGTGTTTAACCTGCGCCAAGTCATAGTGGTGATATTTGATACATCATTTGCGGGTTTCAGGGTGCCATCTGCTATTCCACAGGAGTCAGCTGCTTTAAGGTCCAAAGCGGTGGCAGAAACTATCCTAGCCACAGTGAGCAAAGCCTGTTCTGCAGCATCTTGGCTTGAAAGATACGTTGTGTCGACAGACTGTTGTGTCAACAGACCTTCTCAGCTTGTATTCTTGGATTCCCAGGCCCTGCCAAGTTGGTCCATGGATGAAGTGTCCAAGCTTCTGTTCACTTTGGCCAAGGTCAGTTGGAGATGTAAAACGGCAAAGGCATATATTACTTTGCGGTAAGTTCTTTTTACACTTGTTACCAAAAAGATTCTTTTCGATTCAAAGTGTGTTTTTGTGTAGACAAGGGGAAGGTGGGCTGTTTGCAAGAGGGCGAAAGATGTGGATTATTATAGAAAAGGTGGAAAGTTCACAAAGTTGGCCAGCTATACAATACGACTCGAACAAGATTTTGTATTGTCCAGAGACACATGTCTTTGACGCTGCGACCTCAAAATAATGAGCATTAGTTAGGATCGAGAAATGAATAAAGTTGAAAAGGATAGCAGTAGAAGGCACACAGACTACTGAATGAATGACATCAAGCACGCAGGCAACGGGTGTTGCTTATTGAATTTGATGTTGATTGAGATGAAGATTGGATAGGAGTCAAGTAGTTGTTGTGGATAATTTTAGAAAATGACATCGTTGAATTCGTCATGTCAGTTGGTCGTCACGTTTCTTCCAAACTGACGTTGCTAGGTGAAGGTCACCGACAGTGCAGAGATGGCAGAGCTCTACAGTCGCGCAGCTGAGGCCAGACAAGTGGTGGAGGTGAAGAAAAGAAGACGATGTATTGAATGAAATTGAATGTATATAATTATTTATGATGTCCGATGATCCCATGTCAAATTTTGTTTGTTTCCCAAGTGTGTTCATTGGCAGATATGTTTCCAAGACTAGAAGTGGAATTCGGTGATCTCACTACCGTACTCAGGTGGCCTCGACCAACCTCTCCAGTGCCTTCGGCCGATATTTTTTTTGCAGCCTCCAAACAGCTTTGGGACGGAGATTCATCTTGGAGTGAAGCGTTGGGATTCAGAATGTAAGGTTTGCTATGTCGAATTTTGGAGATATATCGAGCCTAGACGGTCGATCTGCCATATGGCTCCCAGCATTGCAGCATCAAAGGCCACCTTTTTTGGGGGCCACAACCGTGGGCCCAAAGCAGATCGCTGTATATACATAGACATACTTATATACTAGAGTTGATTGAGAATGGAAGGCAACATACCTCATGGCCAGGTCTGAGAAATGATTTTTTTAAGGCTTCAAAACATATTTGTTATGCTTTTTCCAATGAGCCTTTGGACATGGCGGTGAATGGTACCAAAGAACGGCTCACCAAAGAAGCGGTGCGCAGGGAGCTAGCAGCTGAAGCTGCTCGAGCACAAATCGCCAAAGCCCAGGAAGCCAAAGAAGCACTGGTGACACAGGCGCGTGCCAATGCCGCATGTGCTATTTCCGCAGTGCAGGAGCGAAAGAAGAGGGATGAAGAAAGGCACTTGATGGAACTGGCCTTAGCCAAGGAGACGTTGGAGGAAGCCCAGAAACAAAGCAATGCTCGAATTGAAGCTGCAGAAGGAAGCCTTTCAAGGGCCGGAGAGGAAGGACGTCTGCGTGTCCAGGCAGCTGAGCAACGCAACCAAGATGCCATCGAGATGGCTAAAGGTGTGGCAGTGGAATCTAAGGCCCTCAGCCAGGCGCGGGTTGAAGATGCCAAGCGTCGTACTGCAGAGATTGAGGCTTTAGTACAGCTACAGGTGGGTTGATGTGGAAACAAGGGTTGGGGTTGGAAGGAGAATATACCTTGAATGGCCAAGATGGGCTGACATTTTGTGAGGATTTTTTGATTGATGCTATTGTGTGCTATTGTTGGGATACAGTGTGCCACTTTTTTTTTACTGTAGATTAAAATTTTCCATATAGGGTGTTCACGCCTGGTCTATGGTCCTTCCCTTCTCTCCTACACCCTGAGGTGACAGAAGCTGAGAAGCGCCAAGCATCGCAATTGCGAGAGGCGGAGGATCGAGCCGCACATGTGGAAAAGGAGGCCCAGCTCAGAGCGGAAGACACCAAGCAAGCAGCTGCTGTGATCCTTGAGAAACAGGTAGCAGAGTTGCAGCTGTGGTTGTCTCAAGCTGAAGATGAGATGCTGCGAACACAAGATCGCCTTGAGATTGAACAAGCCAAGGCTCAGAAGTTGATTGGCAACGTCCATGCGATGGCTGAGAACTTTCAACAACGTGGTGAACTTTGCCGACAGCGAGCTGAGGAGATGGTGGTTGAGACCGGAGAGGAAGTGGCCAAAATGATTGAGGAGTACCGCCAGTGGCGAGTTGAAGAAATGGAATACGTGGCCTGCCAGGTGTGGCCTGCCAGGTGGCATGTGGGTCATAGTTCCAATATACCCCCCACCCCTGTCCACGGGAAAAGGAGGTGGAGTCTCTAGCTTTTTCTCGGGGAGGTCGTTCTGGTCACCTCTTCCTTTGCAAAAAAATATCAAGAGACTTCTTCGAAACGAATGTGGGAGACTAACAATACTGCAAATGAAAGCAAATCCACATTCCAAAACAAAAATTTGAGATGTATCAAAAGAAATGAAGATTCAGCCGAATATCCATTCGAACCAGCCATCTGACCCATGACATGACTTCATTGCCGTGCAGTTTATAATTACGAACTTCAACAGTTCCAACTCTTCTACGAACGAACCAACCTGACAGAACACCTAGAAACAAAGGGACGTCGAAGCAAAGGACCGACAGAGCCAAGGGGCGGACTAGTAGTAGCCAGTGAGGGGTAATTAGCAGGGAACGACAAAACATCAAAGGCTGAGAGGAGGGCAAGGATCAAAAAATAAAGTAGTACCACAGTGGCATTCCCATTTGTTCCATTTGTTCCCCTGTAGGCAGATGGACTTCAAGGATTGGACGACTTTGTGAGACGTTTGAGGGAGAAGCCGATGCTTGAGGACACGGCTTTAGGATCTGCATAAGCAGCTAGTGCCTGGAGACTAGGACGACTGAAGGGCCCATGAGGTCGGACCGCTGGTTGTTTCAGGAGTCGGCTTGAAGAACAAGCCGCAAAAAAGATCAAAAAATGTGCGATTTTTTCGGGAATTGTCCTTTGTGCAGCAAGATCCTACAGTATTCAATTTTTTTAACAAGGCTTCATGTTAGAAAGAAATCCAACGCAGCAGGAAGAATCTTTGCAGCTGACCGCAAGCTGTGGAAACTCCTCCGGTTTTCTGCTCAACTGTAGAGGACACCCCCACAAGTACAAAAAAACACAAATAGATGACGCATAGACGAGTAGTAAAAGGGCTCATTTTATATTCTTCACAGCAACGGCAGAGATGAGCAGAGAAAAATGAAACGGATTTGCAAGGGCACATGTGTCATCCACAAGCTTTTCCGGAATTATAGGCTCTTTATTCTTGCTGAGCCATGGTTCAAAGCCAGGTGCCAAGTCAGACACGCAGGCGCAGCGGCTTGGCGCTGCTGCCGCTGGTGCTGCTATTGTGCCCTACATGGACCTTTCTGGGAAACCCCTTCAGAACCAATGCGCCCAAGACGCCGGAAACCTCGGGGGAGACTGTGAACAAAGACTTTGCCTCTCCAGAGCGGAAGGAATTACTAGCAGATATGGAGAGGCACTGGTCTGTACTAGAGGAGAGATTGAAGGCAGAGATTTATCCTGAGATCGTGGATGACCCCTACTTCAATGTGAATGTGCAGGGGCTTCTCCAGCGTTACCTCATCGCTTCGAAATATGATATCCGGGAGGCTTTGATTGGTCTTGAACGCACGGCCAAGTGGCGCAAGGAGTGGGACGTCTTGGACTACTACCGTACCGGTGCTGCTGCCGAGCTCTTCTCCGAGGACTCCAACCCTGGTGCCGAAATGTACTTTTCAGATTCTTTGCTGCTGGACAAGGAAGGACGTCCTTATGCAGCAGGACGTTTGAAGTTTGCCAACCCGGAGAACATGCATCCTTGGCACCACTTGCGAGCTGGTGTTCTTGTCTTTGAGCTCATGGCTACCAAGGTAGCTGCCTTGGGCAAAGGTCCTGGGTCCTACATTTTGGACATCGGAGCCGTGGAACAACAAGGAAATGTCAGTGGCACAGCAGGACATCAAAAAGTCTACAATGAAGGACGAAATCCCTATTACACCTCAGGTGCTGGTACCAAGGATGCACCTTCCCAAGAGATCTTGGAGGAGCTGGGTAGCCTGGATAATGGCTTTGCTGTACTGAAGGCAGCCATCACCATCCTGAATCGACATTATCCTGGCATTGTGGGCCGAGTCTTCTACTTAAACAGTGACATGGTCTTTTGGGGCGCCTTCAAGATTTTCTCCCGTTGGATTTCGGACCGGGGCTCCATTGATTTCCAGTTTTTGGGTCCTGCGCAGTGGAGAGAAGATCCAGTCTCCAAGCTCTTGGAGTATTATGATTCGGATCAACTCTTTGAAGAATGGGGTGGCAGTGGTCCAAAGCTCAATGGCGATGAATTTATGCAACGGGCCATTGAACGTTATGAAAGTGAAGCAATGGAGAAGGAGTTGGTGGCCGCCACATCATAGTGGATTTGGCCTTGTGGCTTTGTTGCTTGGTGGTTGCAGGCAAAGGCAAAGAGATGCGTGAGATGAATTGAGCCGCGCAAGGATAGAGTACAAATTTCTGATCAAAGATCAGAAGCTGTTGTGCCATATTTTCTGCCAAGACTGCAACTCTTCAGAATCTTGACTTCTTAAGCTAATGGAAGCTTTTTTCCAAATGATGTAAGCATTCTTCACCACCTTCCATTTGCAGACCCGTACAGTGATGCTCCCTACCTTGCCTGAAAAAGTTTCAATGCCATTTCACAATCAGCCACTTGAATGCTTGAAGGTCACCGGGATTTAATGGGATTTATAATATGCGCTGTGAACCTGGTGTTGGTGAGCTCATTCTTGAGTGTTGGTTTCCTAGCAGTTGAAGCGATCACCAAGGCTTGTCTGAGACACAGCTTGTCAAGGCTTGGAAGCACCTCGCAGGTGCTGGAAAGCATCCAAGTTTCAAACCCTGGCAGGTGGTGCTGACGCTTAGTAGAGTACCAGCTTGCAAGGCTTGGATTTTTCGGAGGCTTTGAATCTCAATGGCCCTGGACACCTGGATTTGATCCATCATAATCTAAGAGTCATTTTAAAAGTGAAAGCAGCAAACCGATAAAAAATGAGGGATCCAAGCAACAAATCGGGACCTCAATTCTCGCTGCCAGGAGTTCATTGCCTCTGCCGCTGCCGAAGTGGTGAATAAGATGTCTACCATTGCTGCCCCTCAACTGTTGCTCCTTACGCAGGGCATGGCCAGCTTAGGCAAGTGGGGGGATTGGTCTTGTCTTGTTGTGGGTAAAAAAAACGGAGTTTGGAAGGCTTGGCAAGCTCGAATCACTGTGATGATTCGCAGTCAAAGTATTTGGGCATTGAACGGTGTCGGATTTGGCTGCACTTTGCAGCTTCGTTTCTCTTTGATGTTTCTGATTCTGACGCTATTTTGCATGGAAAATCGTCGAGGAGCAAGCGATGAATCTGTGATGAAAGTGGTCTTCCTCCCAGCTTGGCTACAGCTGTACGTGGACGGATCTACTTGTTTCCAACATGAATCAACTTCGGTTGCTTTGGGACATTTGCTCTTGGGTACATCATTCAGGGGTCGTGCTACAAGTTGAATTCGTAGCGTTTCCATTTGCACCTACAAATGGCAGCTATCATGGGATGACACTTTTTTTGTCATCCCATTGCTAGGTCGATTTTTGGGTTGCAGATGAGAAATCCAAGCAACTCTCAGCTGACCAATTGGCAAAGCTTTCCCAGGTGATGGGTTGATTGGGCATGTACCGGTGAAAAGCGGTTTGAGGTGACTTACATGTATATTATGCATACAGATCACATAGGGAAAAACATGTTGATTATGTCACAATGTCACACATTATTTCATATATCACACATATGACATATGATATGTATAATAATCTCTTATGTGCTCGTGTACATGCAGCAATGGCAGGGAATAGCGAGAGGGTAAATCCATTGTCATCCTACGTGGCAGTAAATCAGCTTTCCTTTCGCAGGTGCTGGCCCCAGTGGTGACGGAGCCTTAGTTTCTTGGGACGCCTAGAGGAAAAGGGATGCAGTTGATCCCTCCATATGCATAGACTGAGGCCCTCCCATGAAGGCCTGTGGAAGATGGCGGGTGAGAGATTGATGGAGCAGAAGTCCTCCTTGACAGATGCAGGGAAAGCATCTGATGCTTGGATCGCATTGGATTGCCAGATTCTGGGTAATTCCGGGTTGTGTACAAGTTGAGGATGATAGGTCTGATAGGGGTGTTGAGGAAAATCTGGCCTAAACTTTGCGTGCCCTGTTAGGTACTAGCTGCGTTCAGCGGAGAAACACCCACCTTTGAAGACAAAGAGAAGCTTCTGACAGCTGTGAAGCCTAGGCAATAAAGCCCAGTTAAAGTTTCCACTGGTAGATATGTCAGCATCGAAGATCCTGTGAATAACGGAATGTCACAATAGGTAGATCATGCGAGTTTTATTCATGGAAGTTTAAATGGCCAACAACTTGCTGTGAACTTTGTATCTGAGTATGAGCAAAGCTATTTTCACCAGCACCTGTTTGCCAGGGAGCGTGAAAGAGAACGTGAAAGAGACAGAGATGGTGGCAAGGCTGGAGACCGACAGTCCCATCATTACATGCCGTGTGACAGGCACGGTTTCCTGCCTCCTTTTTAGGACCGCGAGGAGAAGCGAAGTCGAGGGCGACGGGGCCTCAGTGGCATTGGTGGGTTTCTCTTCTTTGGAGTCCGGCTTGCTTTTATGAGACTCATGAGATCCGAAAATCGCAGTTTGGAAATCCATCAGCAGATCTGACTCAAAGACATGGCGGGTTTCAAAAAAAGAAACCCGCCCTTCACTTCTGGATTCAAAAGTTTCCCATCCCTACGGAACCCTTCAGCCATGCAGGCGACGACCGCCGCGAGCGGCGGGACGATCGCCGCCGCAGTCGCAGCCGGGATCGTCGACGTGACAGCCGCAGACGCCCCAGAGCCGGCTGCGCTGTCGTCGCTGTGAGGACAGGCTAGTGATTCATCAGCCAGCTGCCCGAGGCGACCGAAGGCGTAGATAATGATTAGGCGTGGTGATGTGGTTGGGTGTCGGTGATGGGGCAGATGTGAGTGCCTTTTGGGGAAAAGCTTGCTTGGGGCTGAGGTAAAGCTGAGTTCTGTGCATGAGTTCAAGTGTGAAGTTGCCTTTGAATCGATGGAGCAGCCGAGCTTGCACCATTTTGGCCCATGGACCAATTTGCAAAGCCCTGCTCTGTGACCTGCCTGATGTCGTGGAAGCATATGCCGGCATTCTGACATGTCAAAATGCACCCAACCCAAAGAGAATTTTTTTCGTCGAAATATTGATCATTTTCAGACTTTACTCATGATTTTTAGAGGTCCAAGAGGAGCATGGCCGGCAAATAGTCTGTCAGGCATTTCGAGGAAGTTTTGCATGGCATCTGCGAAGGGTTGCGGTGAAAGCTGACCATTTTGATCATGCCATTTTGGGTTTTGCTCCAACGAAATGTTGAAACCACCAATGAGTTGGATCTTCGCAAATGCTCGTCCCGCCGTTAGCAGTGAGACCTCATTCAAGCAGCGCTGCACAAAATCCGGTCGTGCCCAGCTGGATACATGGTTTGGTAGCTGTTGGATCGGCTGACAACCCGAAAAACAGGGTTTCAAAGACTTTGAACACTTGACAGTACCTGCTCACAGTTCATCTTCAGGTTGCTTGAAGTTCGGGAGGTGCGAGTATCTTAAAAACCTCTTTGTGATGCCCTCTGCAGATTTGGGCCCAAGAAATTCTTTTCTTAGATATTCTTCATTCATGAAGCTTGTATTTGCCCTATCAAATGTTTTGCAACACCAAAAGGATTTTGAAACAATACTGTGATGACTTTAGCATACTTTAGCATGCACATCACTTTTTGGACATCATTGGCCACTTTTCGTCCAAGGGTTGTTTTACTGTAATCTCCTAGCTGTTCTGGGAGGACAGCACTTGAAAGCCATGATTTTCGGTGCAGATTTTGCCAGGCTGGCATTCAAAATCTATTCTTATTTTTGAATGTTTTGCATGTAAGTGAAGATGTAAAATGTATATGATATGTAATGTCTGTGTCTATGTAATATGCGGCGCCGTAGGTTTCTATGCCAAGTTCTCTGTCCATATTTATGTAAATGGACATGTCCGCTTCGTGCCATGTGCATGATATGCATGTTGTAAATATGTCTTTTGTCTAGGTGAATGTGTCTATGCGTTAAGTGCCTATCCCTGAATGGGGTTGTTTTCAATTCCAGGGCTTGTTTCCAAGCCACTCCAAGTGGGCCAATGGATTAATGAGTTTAATGTTATATTAATTTGGAGCCTGCAAAATCCAAGGCTGTGCAGTCCATGTGTGCAACAGATCTTGGGAACGCGCTGTGGAATACATGATTCCCTGCTGCTTGATCTTTCGCAAACCCTGCAAGGTGCAGTTTCTCGGATCAGATGCAACTGCTGTGATTTCTGCCAAAAAAAAAGGGAAAGGTTTTCAGCAGGCTGTTTGGTATGGAATTGACACAACAGGTGGGTGGAACGTCCACAGAAGATGGCATGGTTTTAGTGAATTTAGTGCTGATGTTCCTATGTCACAGTAGGCTGTTGGAGATGCTCGGCAACTTTTCAAAAGATTATTTTTTTGCTGTGCTCCAAATGTTTCCAGCTCAGGAGACATGCGACATGACAACAGATTTTCAAGAAACCATAACTGTTTTGCCCCTTGGCCTGACAAGTGCCCTGTCTTTGGTGGTTTCATGGGTGGAAGTCTTTTGAGGAAGAATTGCACATGTGGCACTTTCAGGGAAAATCATTGTTCTCTTCCCTTAATCGATCGAAGCTTTTCAAATTGACTAGTTTGTTTTGGACACCAGTGCCTTTGCCAAGCCTTTAGAAGGATACGGACTCCACAGAATGTGGCATATTGTACTGTACATTCTTGAGCGAAAACTCATTGTTATTGTCACGATGCTTCAGGCAATCCAGGATCGAACTACACACTGCTATGTGTACTCCTACACACTGCTACGTGAACTCAGGCGGAGCGGATCGTGGGAAGTTTGTCTTGTCTCCTTTCGGTGCAATACGATCAATGATCAACTTTGCCATGAATTCAAGTCGTTTTGAAGACCCTTTAATGCTGCTTGGACAAACCATGTCCAACAGCCATTGATCATCAACAAATTGTGTAAATAATTCCCTGTGACTGATTGGCGGAATGGCAGCAATCACTTTTTGCAAGGTCTACGCTATGGGTTGCAGAAGCATGTGCCTTGCTGATAAATTTGCAGATTGGCAGCTCAGCTGCCTTCTCACCATGCGTTTGTTGTATGTTTCTTCACCATTGCGTACTCAAAAGCTTTCGGCTCATCTGTGTAGAAATACAGTTCATGCAAAGGATCAGATTTGTGCCTGCATGCTGAACTTATGCGCTAAAGATGTGAAGTAAAGCTGCTTTGAACTCCTGTGCTGTATGCAAGCAGGCAGGACCTGCACTCAAATATCACATCACCTTGCCATGCACATATGGGATGCGTGTGCACGCAGTCTTGAGGACAGTGGTGCTGTTCGGCTGTTCGGGGCCCCTTTGCTAAAAGCTCCGCAGGCTGTGGGCCTGTCTTCTATGCCACTTGGCAGCAACACAGAAATCCAATCATAACACAAAAACAAGACTGNATGGGTTGCAGAAGCATGTGCCTTGCTGATAAATTTGCAGATTGGCAGCTCAGCTGCCTTCTCACCATGCGTTTGTTGTATGTTTCTTCACCATTGCGTACTCAAAAGCTTTCGGCTCATCTGTGTAGAAATACAGTTCATGCAAAGGATCAGATTTGTGCTGCCTGCATGCTGAACTTATAAGCTAAAGATGTGAAGTAAAGCTGCTTTGAACGCCTGTGCTGTATGCAAGCAGGCAGGACCTGCACTCCAATATCACATCACGTTGCCATGCACATATGGGATGCGTGTGCACGCAGTCTTGAGGACAGTGGTGCTGTTCGGCTGTTCGGGGCCCCTTTGCTAAAAGCTCCGCAGGCTGTGGGCCTGTCTTCTATGCCACTTGGCAGCAACACAGAAATCCAATCATATCACAAAAACAAGACGGAGTGAGACACAGGCCCATTACTAAGTCGTATCGTGCGAGCCCGCCCCTCAAGGCATATCGAGATGACCTGAAAAACACCGGCTTTACTTCTTGAAGTCTTTCGATACTTGGCTGAACTTTCAGATGCATTGAGCATTTCCAATGAGTCCAATGAGGATGCAATCAGTTTCGTTTGTGCAGCCTTTTTTGTTGGCCTTTTTTGCTGAACAAATGAACAAATTCTTTCTTGATGAAAAGGCTGCATTTGACAGAGTGCTTGAGCAGGGATCTCGCGATCAAATCATCTCAGGCGTATCAGACAAACCTGATCAAGCCAGACAAGTGGAACCAGCTCAACGTTGTGACAGACGCTTTGCTGGATGTTGCCCTCACTGCTTCCAATAACATGTGCATCCTGTCGAGAGACACTTGCAGCGCTTTTGAAGAAGATGTCGGACCCATGAAACTTTTTCGGAGCAAAAGTCTGGAATTACATGTTTGCACATAAGAGGGCGTTCCTCGAAGTACTGGGCCCGCTCGTACCAGACGAACTGCATTCCTGCCGCTTTTCGTCATTTGAACGATTTCGGAGCCTGACTAAAAGCCAGACATTTGATGCATCATGTGCACTTGTGCTTCCAGCTGCACATGCAACCCTTCGAAAAAACAACTGCGTCACAAAGAGCTGACCTGGGTCTTTCTGGCATCTACTGTACTGTGAAGCTTGCCCTTTTACTTTGAGGCCAATCTTCTCTTGCAAGCAACGTGTTAAGACGTAGGTTCAATGAAGCTGGAGACACTCTTATAGTTGAGAAATCGAGCCTTTGCTCCGCCCTCATGAGGCAAGGAAGCAACACCATCAATGCTGCTTGCTCGCCAGCGTAGCTTCAGGCCTTTCCGTTGCCTTGGAGCTGGAGAATGTGCACTTTGTAGACACTTCAGTCATGGTAGCGCCAGAGTCAAAAGGACAAGCTGTAGGGATGCTGATGCAGAAAGCCAAACTAACGTGGATTGCATTTGGCGGACCCAGCCTTCAGTCTCACAAACTGCCCAAGCCTTTGGTCATCCTAAAGAATGTCCCTCGTGGCATGCTAGTGTCCCTGAGAGATTTCAGAACCTGGATTTCAGCATCAGATCCAGAAAGTCAGCCGCCACAAAGTTTTGCTGGCAGAGGAAAGCACTTGTTAATGCAACATTTGTTGCCGGACGATGTGCAGCTTCACTCGAGGGGCAGTGCTCAAATCAGGTTTGTCTTGACCAGGTGGGAAACGTGCACAGTCGATCTATGCTTTGTTCAGCTGCAGGCATGCACAAATTGAGGCCACCGTGCACTAAGACGATTTGCGCCACCGTCACTGGTAATATTGCTACCTGAAGTACAGACAGGAAGGTGCTTTGCAGAACGCCTTTCAGCAATTGCATTACCCTCTGCGAGTCTGACCATGGCTTGAACAAGACTTCACAAGATTCCGTGCGAATCATTTTGTTGGGTGTCCATCTGCTTGGGCAGGTCCCTAATGTCTCAAGAGTTCGCCACAGCCATGGACATGAAGAGAACAGTTCTCACGCTGCATGCTCCAAACACCATTTTCCAAAGATGTATACTTAGGATAGATTCAGTGCTTGGGCGCACGCACTGTCGAGGTTGTCAAATGCCGGAATTTGTTTTCATGCAAGCCAACTACCTAAATGATGTAGGCCTTTGAACCACAACTGGTATCGAAATGTTTTGCAGGCCTTTCGGCAAGGTGTTTCTCACCTTCTTGGAACACTGGAGATTTTCCAGGCTTGTTTTGGATTTCCAAAATGACAGCAGACCAGAACACACAAGGAAGCTTCTTCCGTCAAATGTCTTGCAAACCAATTGTGGCCACCGTGCACTAAGACGATTTGCGCCACCGTCACTGGTAACATTGCTATCAAGTCGTTGCACCTGTTTCGGAAGTTTGTTCGTGTCTGACAGCTTGACTGCAGAGTCTTCTAATTTCAGAGCATTTCATTTGATTTGGATGCCCGGAGTTGGTCATTTCAGCCAATCCATTCTTCATTTTGGTGGTGCAGTTCGTCAGATGCTCAAAGTCCCCAACTCCAAAGATATATTGCCTGTTTGTCTATCATGAAGCCGCTTCTGTAACCCTCTGCCGACATGTGTTTCAGTGAGACTACATTTGTCTTGAGACACCGTGCGAAGAGAACCGTGTTGATCTCAGATTCTTCAACTGCTGGCGTGTTTCCTGTCATTGCCGGAAGCATTCGGACAGCATTTCAGGTCAGGCAGGCGTGTGCGGCTTTGCCAAGGAACTCGATGCTGAGTAAGGAATCGAGCATCCAAGACCCTCAGTTTGTGGCAAATTCCGGTAGACAATGGCCAGTTGAGTCACCAGTCGACTGGTTCAAGCATGTGTGAGCTGGTGGCACCCTTCTGAAGAACAGACAGGAAGAAGCAATTGCATTACCTCTGCGAGTCTGACCATGGTTTGAACAAGCCTTCACAAGATTCCGTGCGAATCATTTTGTTAGGTGTCCATCTGCTTGGGCATGTGGTTAAGGAGGTCCCTACATGTGTGAAGAGTTTGCCACAGCCACAGCCATGTGCTGCTATGCTGCTATGTGCTGAGAAGGGTAGGGGGATGTGAGTGGTGAAAGCAATGGACGAATGGACAGGACGAGAGTGAAATGAATGCTGTGCAGTGGTCCCATGCCAGGAATACGATGCTTCATTTGGTCGTGCAGCATGATGCAGTTCGTCAGAAGGTACTCACCGTCCCCAACTCCAGCTGCCAGATTCTGAGCTGAGAGCTGCATAGTCAAGCCCTGGGGACATGCTGGCCTACAAGAGTTTCCAGCTTCAAGATATATTTGTGAACAAGTGCTGATGCTTGCCTGTTTGTCTATGATGAGGCTACTGTAAACCTTTGCCCGCATGTGTTTCAGTGAGACTACATTCGCCTTGAGACACCGTTCGAAGAGAACTGTGTTGATCTCAGATTCTTCAGCTGCTGGCGTGTTTCCTGTCATTGCCCGAAGCATTCGGACAGCATTTCAGGTCAGGCAGGCGTGTGCGGCTTTGCCAAGGAACTCGATGCTGAGTAAGGAATCGAGCATCCAAGACCCTCAGTTTGTGGCAAATTCCGTTCAGTCCCATATCTTCTTGGTTCTCACCTTTTGGAGATATTGATTGGGTTTACCCTAACCCCACTAACAGTGAATAAAATGGTTTGCCTTTACTTTTATCATCCCGGGGGAGCACCATGATTTTCATGATTTTTTGTGTTTTTATTTGGTGCTATTTCTGGTGCATTTTTATGTGTTCCTGCGTGCTTTTTCTGGTGCGGTTTTCCCGTGTTTTTTGTCGTGCTTTTTCTGGTGTCTTTTGGTGATTTTGCTGGTGGTATTTTTTGTGCTTTTCCGGGTGCTTTTTCCAC
>DF241879.1:1782-69557 GCA_000507305.1 Breviolum minutum Mf 1.05b.01 | reverse complement strand
GCCAATTGCAAAAGATTATTGATCAAATACTTGGCTTTCTTAATACCCTAAAAATGGAAATGTCACCACAGAAAAGTTGGCTCTGGGCCACCAAAAGTGAGGACAGAAAACACCTTAAGGAGATTAAGATTAACGGGCAAGCAATACCCATTGCATTACATGCCAAGGATTTGGGCGTAGATCAAGTGTACATGAAGAGGTATGCATGCACCACAAAAAGGACCAAAGTGCGTAAAACCATACAGAAAATGAAAACTATTCGTGATGCCAAATTACCCAATGGATCTCGGAAAAGAATTGCTATGGGTGCTGGTTTAGCCATCCGTACATATGGTATTGCAACCCAAATGGCAGCTAAGGCTGAATATAAAAGTATTAGAGCCGCCACTTGTGCAGCCCTTAGACGTACCGCTGGTAATGCTAGCCCGTGGTTAGCCTTGAATACCCATGATAATAACCTTGACCCACAATGGCGGGACATCACCCAAGCCATCCAGGCATGGAAAAGATTCCTCAAATTCTTTCCACACCAGAAATTGAAATTGATATCTATCCTTGCCAGTGACCGCAATAACTTGGGAGCCATTGGTAAGCTCAAAGCATGGTGTCATAGGTTAGGGTGGACTTTCCGCAATGATGATTCTGGAACCATGGTCAATGGTAGTAAGGCATTTTCCTGGATTGATTCACCTATCAGCACGTTTAAAAAGATTGTCGGCAGGGATTGGAGTAGCTATGTCGCCACCAATTGTCAACACCGAAAATACTTCGATATCCCCGATATTGACACCATTAATTTGAAGAAAATCTATGATAAAGCCTCATACCTTGATAGAAGATTCCTTGAACACCAATTCACTGGTAGGGCTTTTACCAATGATGAAATTTCCAAATTTGATGGTGGAAATGAAGGAAAATGTCCGGCATGTGGTTTACCCGATTCTAGGCAACATCGTCTGTTCCAGTGTAAGGAGACCAAAAACCTTCGTCAGGGCAAATCCCACATTATATCAAAAATATCTAAGGCCGAAACGGCTAGATGGTATCATGGTATCATTAGTATTCCGCAGGGTTATGACAAACACCTTGAGTTTTTGCTTAAGATTCCACAAATTAGCCCAGGAAAACCGTTGAGGGATATGACTTGCCAACATCTATTCTTGGATGGTACTGCATTTTTCAATAATACTGGATATTGGGCCATTGCTGGTGCAGCAGTTGTCAAAGTGACACCAGGGTCCTTTGACGCAATTTGTTTGGGNCTAAGGCCGAAACGGCTAGATGGTATCATGGTATCATTAGTATTCCGCAGGGTTATGACAAACACCTTGAGTTTTTGCTTAAGATTCCACAAATTAGCCCAGGAAAACCGTTGAGGGATATGACTTGCCAACATCTATTCTTGGATGGTACTGCATTTTTCAATAATACTGGATATTGGGCCATTGCTGGTGCAGCAGTTGTCAAAGTGACACCAGGGTCCTTTGACGCAATTTGTTTGGGAAAAAGGTTGGTACCTGACGTCCAACAATCTAGCTTCCATGGTGAACTTGCAGCTGTAGCCGTTGCTTTAAATCGTGCATGGAAATGCACCCTATATAGTGATTGCCAAGCAGTTGTAACTTTAATCCAGCAGTTGATTGATGCAATAAACTTGGGGTATAACATAACGGATGTTGAACACTCCATTTGGCGAACCATCAAACAACAAATGTGCGATAGGCCAAAGAACAGTGTCAACATCATAAAAGTTAAAGCCCACCAAGATTGGAAAAAGCTGCCGGAGGGCGTGGAAAAATGGAAAGCATATGCAAATGACTATGCTGATAGGAGTGCTAAACAAGTTGTCACCAAAGACAATAAACAGTACTATAAATGGTTGACGCAACAGGTAACAGAGCATAACCAAAATGTCGAAATCCATAGAGAATTTTTGACCTATGTGTGTGAGGTTGGGCAAGTTTTTGCAAAGCTACAAGCGAGCAAAAACAAGACCAAATGCCAAAATGACTCCAATTTTGACCTTCACCATGCTTGTTTAAGCAGGAATACGATTGGGGTACAAAGGAATATCCAAATCCCAAGAAACCTTTACCTTGCATTCCCATGGGGCCCGGCATTTCTTTACCGTGTGGTGAGGTGGGCTATGGGTCTAAGATGGTGTAAGGGACGGTGTAGTTGCGTTAAAGACATTAGTATGTTGGAGCTATTTTTCGATTTTGCCACTACTACGGGTTCGTTAAGCCCGAAGCGGATATGAAAGGACAATTACCACTTGCGGAACATACCAAGGTTTTTGGTAGAGCAATGGAATTCCTTTTCCATAATGGTAATCCCTTACAATGGCCAGTTACTAAGGTCCCTAAGACGAAATCCTTGTGTTTCATTGGGCTGTCAACTGCCAGCAGGGGGTTTGCATGTAGACCTACTCTGGTAAATCATGATGCAAGTTTGGGTTTGCTCAGAAACTACCTGTGTACGCCCACTGGTATGAGAAGAGACCTTAAAGCACCATTGAAACTGGACAAGGCCCCTATGGAAGTGCCTGATGAATATGTTGTTCCATACCGGGACCGTATCCCCTATCTATATCGTACATATCAACATTATCTTGAATAAGGATCCACCCTTAATTTAGTTTCTGCACTGGTCCAGTACCATTTATTTTCGAAAGTTCACTGACTTTCTTATATGTGTGAAATGGCCTGTCAACAGCATTTCCTTTGAATTTTATTTGGCGAGTTCGTACTCCCAAAAAAAAAAAATCTTGGTCACCAGTTGGCCATTGATGATTGCCTGGTTTTTTATGACGATCATTTATGATGCCGTGCATCCGTTATTCGTTATGCATCCGTCGTTGCATCCGATAATTACCCATCATTTACGTCATTTTGTTACGTGTACACTTCGGTTGACCCGTGGCAAGCTGTCCAATACGGACGGGATAAGTGCGAAATCTGGAAAAAAATGCCACTGGAATCCTGGGTGGGGGGTAGATCCAAATTATCAGGATCTTCAAGGAAACACATCTTCATACGTTACATATCGTTACATGTTGCATGTTGCATTCCTTATGTTAGTTTATTGGAATGTGCACGCACACACAACTGGGTAGATTGGGAGATATCGTCACAAAGCATCAAATTTTACCGAAAACTGGGATCCAAGGACGCATCCCAGGATCCAGGGGGGGGGGGGGGTGTTCCGTTGTTCCACCGCCAAGGATCGGGACACAACACATTCAAAAAACACAACGTGGGCCAACAAAAACAACCAGTTACAGTATAACTAGGGTTATAATCTCATTTTATAGGGGTTTGTAACTCCAGATGCCCATGAATTTTCGGCCATTTATAGGGGTTTGTTTAAAAAAAAACCTCAATTTATATCTGGTGACGGGGCCCAACCTTGCAGCATAGTTGAAACCACCTGGCCTATCCACCATGTGCCATCTGCAAGTCACCCAAATTTAAGCCCCCGAGCCTTTCCCAAGATTGAAGAAAACAGAGACAACAACAATAAAAGCCCTGCAAACCAAACATTAAAAATAAAAAACAATGCTAAAAGTGGCTGCACCTAGGGACCAAAGAATTCTAGATGTGTACTTCACACGAAGTGTCATTCATCTGAATTTGATCAAAGGTAATCCAGGCACTCAAGGTGAGATGGTCAACAGGTATAAGCCTTCATTGCCATAGGTTACCCGCAGAACAAGATCTAACACTAGTTCTTTAAAGCTTTCAAAGCACCCTTCGCTGCTTCAATTTCAGTGTTGTACTTCTTCACATTGGCTGCGATATCACCCAAGAAGTTGTCGAGGCCGGCCTTTTGTCAAACTGCTTTCACCAGGCAATTCCTTCCAGGCTTTGACATGGTCAAGGTCACGCAGGTGCTTGTTAAGCGTGGTGTAGGTCTCTTTCAAAAGCCACCCTCTTTGCTCAGCTTCATGCCTTCCTTGATCAATTTCTCACATGCCCCATCTCACCAAGAGCGCTGATGCGAGGCGATCAGGTCATCAACTCAGATGAGAATGAATTTATATCATATATAATCAGTTTTTTTCTTATGTTTTTTGCGGTTTAGGGATTATAGTCAAATGATGCAAAATAAAAAAGGATAAGGAAACATATGATTAAAGGTCAAACAAAAATACATATACATATTCCTAAGGATCCATACCCCTCCCTAGAGTATAGGACACACCTGGATCCTTAGGATATAATTAGGAAGTCATGAGGTATATATAAATTTCAAAAACCATTAGGAAGTCATGAAAATCTCTTGTCAACAGTTCAGTATCCTGCAGCCTCGCTCGAACAAAAAAAAACAAGGGGAAAAGTCTTCGCTAGTGACCCACGTCTATTTATGATAGATATATATATATATATCCCATAGGATCCCTGTATGGTATATTTACCCACATTTGGTTGATCTGTATGGTAAATTGTAGGGAAATATACCATACATGGATCCTTTGTACATATATATTTATATATACATATACCCATCTACTTACCTTGAAAATCTATATGTGTATACCATTTAGATCATTTAGATATATCCAAAATTATGTGATACTTTGATGGAACAAGCCTGCCACAGCCAAATGGAAATTTTGTCACCAAAGAAGCTGAATGACTGAAATCCTGCACCGGCGCAAAGGGCTTGAGAAGACAACATTGAAAAGGGGGTGCCGGGTTACGTGTCACAGCGTATTGTCCCATAAGCTCGCGCCGGTGCAGGATTTCTTCCAACAACAGTATGTATGAATCATGAACGTGATGTACACGGGTTAATACTGTTGACGGAAGAATTCCTGCACCAGTTGATATGCAGAATCTACCATTATTTACTCAGGTGGTGGAGGATTTCCTCCATTGACAGTACCTAGTGGTAGTTGTATGATGCTGGACATTTGGCGGTTTTTTAACCGAGTCAGTAAACCCCGCAAGCATCTGCGGTGAGTTCCAACCCTGTCCTTCTCCTTGCAGTACTTGACGCCCTCCTGCATATCATTTGACCTCATTCCAATGAATGGGGGCAACTAAACAATATCTACAATTTGTTAGAGAACCTTAAGGGACCATTTAGAGAAACTTAGGGAAATCCAAAAAAAACAAAGAGACTCCATGAATACAGTTCAAATTACACTCCCTACGACTAACAGTCTGCACCTGAAAATAGGCCATCCCAAAAGGAAACTAGATAAACTAGTATTCCAACCATCCATTTTCAGGTGCTATATTAGTTTCAGGGAGGGTAATGACCCTGAAACTCCACCGATTCAGCCGATCCTCCGGTGGTTTTGGCAGGCTGGCATCCTGCGAAAGAAAACGTCTTCAACATATTTCTATCTATATAAAGACTTGAACACGGAGCTAATAGTCACCTGAGGTGGAAAAAAAGACGAATTAAATGAGATTTTAGTGGAAGAATAAAACTATATATATATATAAGCAATATATATATATACATACATCACCATACATCAACCATCTTTCACCCAATTTCGAGCTCATGTCCTGATTTCTGGAGTCACAAAAAAATATTTCGGGGGGTGATCGATCCCATCTTTTGAACCAAATGACATGATATGGATGGACCAAGTTGACTGGGTTAAAATCAGGGTAAACCAAATTGGGAAAGTACATGGGAAACCCGCTTGTTTCCTCAACATGTTGCTTAAACAAGTTGAAACCCACTTGAAAGACATGCAACAGTCAACTTGGATCACTTCCCCAAGTAGGCTTGAACATAAAAGAATATTACTACCTACTTTTTGGTTGGTATATCGGTATATCGCAACTATGTGGATACCAACCCCCAGTCATGGTGAAAGTAGGTAACCTGAAGGTCCCGCAAAAACACGGGAAGCCAACCGGTTGGAAAACACGAAGGTCAAATAGACAGCAACAACATACAACTGAGCCACGGTCAAAAAAGACCCGGGGTCCCGGATACTTTCCACTCAATTCTGATTGTTTCATAGGGATCCTTATAAGATATAATCCACATATAACATCATATAACTGGGTAGTATAATCCCCTATATACCCTAAACAACCAGAGTTTTTTCGTTGCTCAACTGGATAACTCACCAAAAAGTACCTTCAAATTAGTTCCTTTCATTAAACAAATCATTGCAAGCAATATCTTGAGATGCCATCTTGTCATTCCCCTTTTACCATGTTTCAAAATATCAATGTATGTCTTAAAACTCTTCCATCAGCTATATGGGGGTTTCCTAAAATGGTGCTACCCCCCAAAACACCACAAAAAAATGATCATTTTTAGTAGGAAAACCCCATGGGTTGCTGGGGAAACCCACCATTTTAGGCACCCCCCCCATATGTTGTTTAACAACCCGAAACAAAAGAAACATCCATCCAGGGAAAAACCTCCAGGGCAACCCGAACTGGAGGGCACCTAAATAACAATCGATGCGTACCAGCACATTCATCTGATCCTGGTGAGGCTGAAAAATCAGCGTTGAATCAACTCAAGGTGACTATGCCATATCATCCAACTACAAAACCATCACAAAAACCCGTAAATACTGTTGATGGAAGAAATCCTGCACCACCAAACATGTATGAAACCCTGTAAAATCTGTAAATAATGGGATATTCACCATATCAACTGGTGCTGGATATCTTCCACCAACAGTATCCGACCCAATACAAATCCCCAAATATATAAATAATCGCAAAATCGCGATAATGACCTCTTGTGGTTCTTTAACCAAACAGGGTAATTTGCCAGGAGTTTGCAAGGAAATTTTGGTGCTGTTTTTTTCTTGTCTTTTTCGGGCTGTTGAGCCAACAAGGTAAAAGATGGGTATACATGTTTTGGATCAATACACAGTAAATTCTGTGGAAAACTTCTCATCCAAAATCATGCTTTTGGACCCCAAACAAGGCCATCTCAAGCTGTTTGGGGACCCCCAGACCCTCACAAGGTATTTGAAAAAAAGGTTGAGTTGGTTCGTTAAAGCCTCAAATTATCGAGAGTCTTCGGTGAACAAAGCCTTCATCATCAAGAGAACCTAACTTGGATTTGCATAAGATGCTATATATAGAAGAAGGTCCAAGCATATACTTCCAAATGATAGTGAAAGATGATGATTTCCCTGGTTAAAATCCATAAAACATCACCAACGAGACTCAACAAATCCAAGTTTTTTCACTTAGCCGTGATGTCCCCTTGAGCCTTGAGAGCTCCCACCCTGTCCCAGGTGTGCTTCCGAACTTGTATATTGGTAAGAGGCTATCTGGTTGGTGGTTTGAACCCATCTGAAAAATATTAGTGAGATTGGATCATTTCCCCAAGTAGGGATGAAAATAAAAAATATCTGAAAACACCACCCAGCTATGATATATTGATAGCACTTTCACCATCTAGACACTTTCCAAATGCAATGGTGTAACTTGGCTATGAATCAAGATCTGGATGCTAGTCACCTTTGTCCTATTTAGTATCGCGAGGGTCATTTTTTGGGGCATGGGGGCCCCCTACAAGTGGCCGAAAACAAATGGGTAACTGGAGTTATAACCTCTACAAGTGGAGTTATGGGCCCCTAATTATAACTGGTAAGGGCCCCCCTTGTAGCGACTTGACTCTTTTTGTTAAGCTTTGGACCCAAAAACCTAAAAGATAAAGGTTTTAAACCCTAAAAACTATTGGTTACAACTCTAAAAATGAATGTTGTGGGTTCCCATTGGCACTCATGTTTTGTGGGTTCCCATTGCTCCATCCATCTGGCCAAATGGAATAATATTTCACCAATATTAGGTTTCCCTGAAATAGCCGGGGATGTCATTGCCCTTACTAAACCACCATATTGGGGTGAAATCGGTCGTGTTTTGAGTCGCTATAATTCGACTTCGTCGCCTTCAAGAATATCTCTTCAGTCTTGGCTGTCACCAAGGTGTCATTGTAGGACTTCCAAGAGTTGTCCTTAGATCGGTCTCGATTCATATATGATATACGTATTAATATGTATGTAAATATGAATTAAATACATATGATAATGTATATTTATATAAATACATAAACACACGTTACATTACACAAAATGTACCAAATTAACAGGTGCAGGATTTCTTCCATGCAACAGTAGTAAACCCTACGATAAAAAAAAGGCACTCCAAATAGTTCAAGCAAATCAAACTTCATTGCCTCCTCCAACTACACCACCGAAGTTTAACATAACACCTGAAAAATGCTGGTTGAAAGACTTCTTTCCTATTGAAAAGGGAACTTCTCAGGCGCTATGTTAAACTTTGGGGGGGTAAACATTTGTGAGGGAACTACATGATGCTTTGGAAGAAAATCATGTTGGATGGATATACCTTCATATGATTTAAAAAAATAACGGATGCTAGCCCATCAACACCAGGATGACATGGCATTTTTCATGCGACCGGAAATCCCTAATTACTTCTACAGCTTGATTCGAGACTCCAAGGTTTGGTGTCTTTGTGTTGTATTGCGAGGGGTAAGCTTGGATTCAAAAATGATATCTTGGAAGTTGCTGTTGTTTGAAATTCCAATGATTGGAATTTGTGTAAGAAAAAAATGGTGATTCAAAAATTCCCGGATCCTCCCATAAACATGGAAATGAAAAATGGGTCCCTCCAATACTAGTTACTTTCCAAATACAGTCATTTTCCACTTCCATGATGGGAGAAAGTCAACTACCTTTTCCTCCATACGATAGATTCAGCTGTATATTCTCAGCTCCAATTTGGTGAATCTAGTCGGTGGTTGACACAGCCATCTGAAAAATATGCGACAGTCAAATTGGATCATTTCCCCAAAAAAGGGTAAACATAAAAAAGGTTTGAAACCACCACCTAGTGAATCTAGGTATATAAAGGGTACTTTTCTCCAAGCAACAATGAATGTCAACTTGGTGCTCATTTCCCCAAGGATCGAGGTAAGCTGGCTGCCCTAAAGATCTTTCAAAACATCAAGTAGTTGTTGCTTCATACACTTTCCCATACACATACTGTTGATGCTTCAGAACTCCCATTCCCAACCACCGGTTGGATGTATCCCTATAAAACCCTGTAAATCATGGGGGTTCAACTACCAACCTCCTCAACTGGTGAACGCTGGTTTTCTTGCATCATACATATATATATATATATATACATCATTTTCAGAGTAGATGGCACGGTTCCCAAGCGGCGGTCGGAATCAATATGTAAGTTGTGCCATCTAGTTGGTTGGGGTAGATGGATGCGATTTAACCCTATCAAACATGATACCCTCTGGTAAACTTATATAGCAATAGAAAACCACCATTCTTCATGGGAGATACATCTTCAAAGGGTCCATTTTTCGTTGCTATGTTAGTTTACCGGAGTGTGAATTGAATTTCCTACTTGTGAAGTTGTTGTTCATTAGCAAATTCCTGTCATGGCCTGTCAACTATGAATGGAAAAACACTTTCATTGGATAAGCTCTTTCCCAACGTGAACAGAAAATTTGAATTCGTAGTGTGTATAGAACCACCACCACAACAACAAAAAAAACACCTCACCTTCCCACCCTTTAACATTAGTTGAGCCATGAAAAACAAACGGCCTTACTTTCTAGTATACTGGTTGGTCAATAGGGATCTTTATAATGGTTTATTATAATCCATATATAGTATAATCCCCTATATACACTAAATTACCAGGTGTTTTTCATTGCTTAATTAAAAAAAAACACCTACCTATTGAACCGGACGAGGACATGCAAAGTCAAGATTCTGCACAGCGGGCGATCAACTCGCATGTCTGGCAGCCGTGGGTGAAGCACTCAAAACACTGCGAAGTAACACGGCTGTAGAAATGTCCAATTTCAATAGGAACCCTAGGGATCCTGGCTCCACCTTGTCAGATGAAGATTGGGGTGTATAATCACCTCCTCAGCAAGGTATCTAGGTTCCATTACCCTTCTCAGTTTCGGTCAGCCAGGATTCCGGATCGGGGAAATACCTCTTGATTTGAATGGTGGATTTTCCATTTTTTTGGTAAACATGCATACAGCATCAATATTATCAATTAGATTTCCGGAACGTACATGAGAAGCTCCATTTTATATGGGAGGCTCAGCAATGGAGGGTGGAGAATGGATATGTTGAGGCCGGATTCCTTAAAATGTGAACAAAACCCACAAGGAAAACGACTATAGTTGGTGGTTTCAACTCACCATCAAAGTGGGTCAAGAGTAATGTTGAAGAGTACAACATACTTGTACTGGTGGTATCTTTATGGTTATAGTTGTACTCCACTAATTGGTGGTTGAACCTCTTCATTGAAAAATATGCAACAGTAAAATTGGACGATTTCCCCAAGGAACTAAAAACACAAAAAACATGAAACTACATGAAACTACCACCTAGGAAAAAATGCAAAATTGCCTGATCCTGAAACAGATCAGTGGATGATCAGTGGACAGCGGACAGCTGTTCATCTTGCCCAAATAGAGCTACACATGAGCTACACGCATGTTGGAAAGCATCGGAATTTTGTTGGAATTGATGGACATTTTGTGAAAACACCAGTTCCTAGTTGGTGGTTGAACCAACCCATTTGAAAAATATTAGTCAAATGGGAATCTTCCCCAAATAGGGGTGAAAATAAACAAATATTTGAAACCACCACGCAGAGTTCGTATTGTAAACATCTCCTGAAGCAGATTTTGTTGGTTTCCATATCAACCAATGGGTGACGTGTTGTGTGTTTAAACAACTCTAGTAGCAACAGTAACACACACCCTATTGGCAGTAGACCACCTGAAAGTACCTCAAAATAACAGGCATATTTTCCTGGAAACCTAAAGTTAGAATCATCCTATATATATATATATTTCAATGGATTATTCTGGCTTTGGTGATAGGTGGTAGGGATGATATATAAACCCCCTAGAAGGCAATATATCACTGGTATGTAAGCCCCATGTACTGCCAGTTGGGTGATTATGCACTACCTACGCCTACCACCCTTCACAAGAACCTGAACAAGTTCATGAAAAAATATGGGGGTTTCCTAAAATGGTGGTGCCCAACAACCATCGGTTTTCCTCTAAAAATGATCATTTTGGGGTGTTTTGGGGGTACCACCATTTAAGGAAACATCCATATATGTGTGTCTCATCTCCGCCCATACGGTCCGGTCCACCTTGACAAGAGAAGCCTTATAGCCACAGGATGCTTCATCCATCTTGGCCTGAAGGTTGCCACTAGGTTTACGAGGTTCATGCCATGTCCCCTGCACTATAAACATCAGAAAAATGAACTGTTGGAACAACGCAAACCATCATTTTTTAAAACCCCTGTAAGGTACGTGATCTTTCAAATAAACTTTCCCCGCCCCCAAAAAAAGGGACATGTATTATTAGGCAAAGCCTGACTAAAGTACAACTATGTAAGACAATTGGTTGCTCATGGGTGGTTGAAGTTGGTGTTTTCTTCAAAGGCATTATTGTTGGTTAAGCATATCCCGGAATGTATATAGTGTGAATCGCCTTAGAAAAAAAAGGAACAAAGCACATCACCAAAATAGAAACGTTCACCATGGGCTGGATAGTTACACCATTTTCATCCTCCCAAGGAAGTGTCCAAAGATGTAAAAAACAAAACAATCTAGCCTTAGAAATCATACCACCATCCCATTGCAGTTACAGTAGATTAAAATACTCTCCCTACTAGAAGTAGAGTAATTTGGTTTTTTTTGTCGTGCCCAATTGATACTATATAAAAAGTCGACTGCATTTTTGCACGAAATCTGTGGCTGAAAGGCGTCATGAAAAAAACTCAGCTAATGGTGTGGGTTGTTGGTTTGGGGCCCGGTGGTTTGGATTCCTGATATTCCTAGATCCCCCTATGAAAGGGATTGTGACTTAAGGTCACCCTTGGAATCCCAAACTTTCAAACCACAAACCCAAACCAACAGTTAACCATTAGTTGAAAATTGGCAGTGTAATCAAAAGATAGGGGGCCCGGGATCAAATCCAAAGAGGTTTTTGCCAGGTAATTTCAGATTATCTTCAAGAACCGGCTGAACTCGAAACCCAGAAACCCATACCCCCTGGAAGTTTAATAAAGGGGCTAGACCATCCCAAAAAGGAGAGGATTGTCTTCCAACCATCACTTTTCAGGGGGGAGCTGTTGAACTTCGGGAGAGCAATTCAAAAACCAGTACCCTGACAAATCGCCTGAAACGCGATACAAATGTTACTTCGTTCAGAGACGATCCCTCTCTCTCTCTCTTTTTGTGTCCTTTTAAAGGCCTATTTTCAGGTAAACCCTTAAACCCTGATGGTTGGTTTTAGGGAGGGTATCCCTTTATTAAAAAACCAACGTTTTTGTTTGCCTTCACTGTGATTCTTGAAAAATTAACCACTGAACTTCACCCCCTGAGCATTTGAGAAATATCGGGAACCGGAAACACCCCTCCTTCCACTCTTGAGCGTTGAGTTGGGTCAAAAAAATCCCTGAAATTTCATGACATACTGTTGATGGAAGAAATCCCAAACAACCACCATGGGATGTAAAAAACCTGGTAAATAATAGGATAAACTACCTATCAACTGCTGCAGAATTTCTGCCATCAACAGTATCAACGAAGTAATCAACGTACAGCCATGACGAATTTATTGAGTCTTTGGTGTGTAATTATTTTAGATTGGAATTTTCAAAAGTCCGAAAGTCCCTGCCTTTTCGTTACTTCGAAACCTTTAAAAATCAAACCAAAACTTCTCTGTGGTTCAAAAACTAACACCCAGCCAAAGGACTTTTTCTACTAAAAATTTTCCACGTGACGTCTCTGTTTCCTACTAAACCCTGGAAACCCCCAAACACCTTGGGTTTTTTTAGGTATGACTGGACCCCCAAAATCAACCTACCCAATTCCGACCAAACCTGAGGTGTTTTTTCAAGACTAGGGAAATATCTGACCAAATTATAACATTTCACCAACCTAGATTTGTTTGAAATACCTCTAGTTGGTGGTTGAACCAACCCATTTGAAAAATATTAGTATTAGTCAAATTGGATCACTTCCCCAATTTTCGGGGTGAAAATCAAAAAATCTTTGAGTTGCCACCAGCTAGCCATTTCCCTTCCTAGAAGTTACCGTTACTTGGGGGCCAAATCGGTAATTTGGCCATTGGCCATTGACTCATGGAGGGTTGGAAGCCCCGGATCTTCACTGGTGAGGCACCTGCGCTTCATTGCATGATTGCTTCACATCTCGTAAGGCCTCGGTGTTTACCGATCTCAAGAGCCACCAAGGGCATTCCTGCGGAATTTCTACTTGGATGTCCCAGGAAGTTAGTAAATGGTTATACCTACCTATAAATGGGATATATTGGGGTTATAACCGACTTACTAGCCATTTACTAACTTCCTCGGACATCCAAGTAAGGTGTCTAAGGTTTTGAACAACTTTAAGTATCATTATCTGTACCTAACGCCGTTGTTTTCGGCCTTTTTGTTTGGGATGTACATTTTTTTGTTGATCCCTTACACAACCACAATTTATCTTAATTCATTATAAGGGAACCCGGCAAGGTTTTGTTGATCAGGGTGGGGGGAGTGCACCTAGCTGGTTGATGATCTAATTCTTTAAAGATCTTCAGCTCAAAACCTGCAGCGCAGTCAGTTTTCAGGGGACGTATGGTGCATTGTAGCTCTCGAACTAGGATTAGCCAAGTCCACCACGTCTGGGACAATCGATGTGGGAAGCCCATCCGAAGCCCTGACCGCATTCAGATCATTCAGCCAGCAGCGCGCGCCTCGATTTGGCATGCCTAATGGCACCCCATCCGGCGTTGAGAAAAGCCAAGTTTTTTCAAATCGCTTCAAGCAATCCAAGATCCTATGAAAAACCAGAGAATTCTTCCACATAGAAAAGCCACTTGCCACAAGGGCATGCCTCCGTCGTGTCGGATGTTAACTGGCACCATTTCCCCGTTACGACGGAATTCAACGATGAACCCACGAATGCTAGCTGCTTTCAGGGAGGCCAGCAGCTTTTTAGGGTGGGCACCTTTGATCACAGCTGACTTCTCAACGTTGCGGGTCGGACCCGGGATCTCGGGATCTCTAAGAAAGTTACCAGCCGCACGGAAGTTCCGGTACAAGGCATCCTATCTTCAATGTGAACTAGCAAAACATAAAGGACTGTGACTATGTATAGCTTGTGGGTACAGAATAGTTGGTGTGTGTGTTTTTTACGGATGTCATGGAACCATTCAAAGGTGGGCCTTGTAAAATCGTTATACATGGGGTGAAATGGGGCCCTTGTAAATGGCAGAAAATACATAGACACAACTGGAGTTATAATCCCAAACAGTTAGTTGAAAGGTTAGATTCAGTGGGTTATGACTCCAATGAAAAACAATTTAAAAAACTATAGGTGAAATAACCCATTGATCCAAACCATTTCTTTGCTTCCAAGGAAGCATCCTATACTTTTTTGGGGCCCCATAACTTCATTTATAAAAGGTAGAGGCTCATCTTGGAGGTGATGACCCAGCCATGACCTTTGAATAAACCCCGGATCTCCTTGGAGGTCACGTTTCCAACATTTGAGTGACCAGGTCACGTGAACTCAACTCAGCATCCCCCAAAAAAAGGTCACAACCAAAAATGTTTTTTTGGAATCTACGGTCCCCGAACACCAACCTTTTTGGAGGATCATCCCAGTCAGTAAGTGGTCATATGATTCATATGGTAACCTCCATTTATACACCATTTAGGTCATTTGGAAGGGGAACGTTGCCCTATACTTAGGGGACGAAAACGATCACCATGGTTCTTAAGTACTTACGTCCGTCCTGGGATGATTTTTCAAGTAGTCATACTGTTGGAAGAAATCCTGTACCACCTGGGATATATAAAACCCTTTCAAGAATGGGAGTTCAACTACCAACCAACCTTAACTGGTTAGCCGGATTTCAGCCATTAACAGTACCAAATCTTCTATAATCTCTAGACCTCTATATGGCCCCGCTGGGGATTTTGAAGGCCAGATACGATGCTCGCTTTGTCCACCATGACTTTGTGCGACTTGAAAGCCTGGTTCTTCGGAGGCCCCATTTACCCGTCAGTGGCTAAAACTAATTGAGTTTTTTAGTAGGGGCCCACCTTGGGGCCCGTGGCAAGAATGAGGATCTAAGATCTCAATAAAGATTTCAATATACCACCGAAAACTTAACAGCTGCACCATGGGGTGAAGATACTAGGATTGATGATCACATTCAATCTGAGTGGTTTTTGATGCTTTACATTACCCTAACAAATGGGTTCTTGGACCAGATCATTGCATATCAAATTCTATGTCCAATATAAGGCTTTGGTAAGCCATCAACCAGTTTAAAAAAAAAACATCTTTGGCTTCAACCTCCTGATGCAATCTTTCATTGGCATCATAACCCTATGAAAAATCAAACAGTCCTATACGAAGAATAGCAGTCCTCATGTTTCTGGTATATTACCGGAAGGTGGGGTTTTTGGGATCCTTATAAATGGAGTTATTTGGGCCCCCTATACTGTAAATGGTCTTCAGGGTTATAACTTATAACCCCTAACAAATGAGCTTATAACCCTATAGATATAACTCGTTTTAGGGCCCATCTTACAACAGGAAGGTTTAGGAGTCGCAGCATATTCAGGAAGTTAGATATTCTGACATGTTGTCACTGGGACCAATATTGGATTAACGGATTAACAAACCCAAATTGCCAAATATATGGATGATTTGGGGGTACCACCATTTTTGGAAACCCCCATATAGCTTCTAATGTTTAATTCCCACTGCAGTGTCATGTCAATCTCTTTGAACACCTTCTGAAAAATGTCAGCACCTGTCTTCGTCAGTTGGCAGTACATTGGTTTTGATGTCAAACATCAAGCCTCCTGAACAAAAAATTGTCCCACTAGTTGTGATTTACACGTCAGAAGTGAACAACCACCAGGAAAACACAATCAAACATCAGCGTTCCCATGCAGGCTAGCAGGCAGCGGGGAGCAGCAAGGTAATGTAAGAGACTTGTGACTTGTACATGAATTTGCGGTTATATGCATCCTCACCACCACAAACATCATGACCATCATCATCATAATCATCATCATCATCATCATCATCATCATCATCATCATCATCGTCAACACAATCCTCAGCATCATCATCATCACACCTCGCGTTGGCCCACTCAAACGACCTTCCAACAAAAACACATAAAACACCTTAACACATCGGCCCAAGGATTTGCCTCAGTGGCGTTCTGACATTGTACACCTCAGTGGCAGATGCCATTGTACCACTTTTCGCTGGATATACAGTATGTATGTTGGGTACTCCTCCGTCCCCGTAAAAATTAGTACTTCAAGGGAACAGGCATCACCAACGAAACACGTGAATTTTACCCAAGTGGTCATTTTTACTGGGAAAAATGAAAGTCCTTTTCCCACAACAATCGTCGAAGAGGCAGCCTCACAAGGGTACAAACTGTCATTTGACAGTAAGGGATTATACTACCCAGTTATATAGGGGTCATAATCAGCCATTATAAGGATCCCAAACAAAACAACCAGTATAATGAAATGTCAAAAAGGTATTTGATCGCTGCTCATTTGAATAACAGCAAGGGATGCTTTCTCAAAAGCCACAAAAGCTCTTCCATCTTAATGATCTGTGGATTCAAACGCTTGTTTTGTTTGGTATATTGGTCGAAGTTGTTGATAAGGATCTTATTCAAAGAAATCTTGCAATATCTTTCATTACCAGATTCAACTCCTGCAGAACTCTCAACCGAAAACCCTATCGATTAGGTGAAGGTGAGGGGATGAACATGGGAAAACACGATTCTGTGTAACTTACTCAGCAATTTGGGATCATGCAATAACACTCTAAACTGTATTTTATCCTAAATATGTAATCCCCCAAAAGCTTAAAGCTTAGCCATTGGCTGAGTCAGAATCAGAATGTATTATCCATATATTTTATTGAAATATCAACATATGTATATAAGATCATGTATATATATATATATATTATATGGTCAGCGCCCGCATCAGGACCTACCAATCTCATTTTTTAATGGTATTTACGCTATAAAAACCCTATCATACACTGACCGTCGCTACCTGTTCCATCACCAAATTTATTGCTTCTTTATTTCCCATCAAGCTGAGGTCTTCGACGCGAATCCAGGATCTTCTGATATTCGGCGTCCCAAAATGCCAACTGATCTTTCAGGTAGTCAACGTGCCTGAACTGGTTGGTGGTTGAACCAATCCATCTGAAAAATATGCTCGTCAAAATGGCTTCATCTTCCACCAATTTTCCGGGGTGAAAATAAAACATATTTGAAACCTGATCCTCCAAGTAGGGTGAGGGTGGATCTAAGCAGCCTTTAAACCTATGCTGCCTATGCTGCCTGTATCACCAGCTGGTGTCGCATTGGATTCCATGGTAAAAAAATCTTCGAGTTGCCACCACCAAGTGAATCATCCACAGGTTAGCCTTCCCACCTTCAACCATCAACTTTCCGGTCTTGTCCCGGACGTACCCCCAACAAAACCCATGACGGATCCGCGGTTGCCTGGTATAATTTACCTACATGAAAACCAGAAACAAAACAGCCATTCATGTATAGGTAAATATACCGTTCGTACCATGCATCCGTCATGGGAAAAAACAAAACACCATCTGAAAACAAAAAAAACACACACAGAGCCTAAAAGGTATGTGTTTTAGTAGGTCCATGAAGTCGGATCCGGTGCAGAGCGCATCCAAAGAATTCATGCTGGCTTCATAACATTTACTAGTTGGTGGTTGAACCAACCCATCTGAAAAATATTAATCAAATTGGATCATTTCCCCAAATAAGGATGAAAAACAAATATTTGAAACCACCACCTAGATTTAATAATTACATCTTTGATATCTATAAATACAAGAACTACAAAGTAGATGGCACAGTCCCTACACATCGGTTTATAAGGACCCTTTACTAACATACCTAAACTGGTATCCATGGCATTTATGTTGACCTTAAGGTAATCATACCAATGTATATGTGTATATACATGTGTTAAGTCTTACTTTTCAGATTCCTTTACAGCCACCAATCCCCACTTTTCTTTCGTCCAACATTGCTCAGGTTCACCCAACAACTTGGAGGATCAATCCCTTTAGTAAGTAGTTAACAACCATGGTGATCGTTTTTGTCCCCTAAGGATCGGGCAACGTTTCCCGTCTAAATAGCCATTCATGGCTTATATATGGGGGGTGATTCTAACTACTAAGTAGGGTGATCCTCCCAGTACGTGGCCAAAACTTCTCCAAATGCATCCCACAATGCTAAGTTTTTTTCCAAGCAAATAGCCGGCCTTATTAAAGGCTTACACTCCCTAGAACTAACATATCCCCTGGTCCCCCTACTAAAGGCACTTTTGAAGATGATTTTCCTTTTCCCAAGGTGGGATATGTTAGTTTCAGGGAGGGTGATTTTTCTTGAACCCCACTGTTTTTTTTCGTTTTGTCTCCAACCTGCTTTTCTGATTCAACGGATACTTTGCAGCATCCATCACACAACGATTGGAATCACCGACCTGGCACTGGTGCTTGGAGGATCATCCCAGTTAGTAAGTTCCAGGGAAGTTACAACACACCAGGATATCGCACACCCGTTCGGCAATCCCCCGTTCGCCAACCATGAAAGGAAGCCCTTTATAGGCTGTTGGTAAAGGTGTAGGGGTGTGTTTCGAAGGTGTGTTGAAACAACCTTAGATAAGTGGTTAGTAAAACACCATTTGCAAACTATGAATGGCCCGAAAATCAGTGGTTGGAAGATGCATTTTCGTATTGTACTGTAAGTACCTGTTTAGGGGATATGAGTCAATTTTCAGGGTGTTTTTTTCAGAATATGTACGTAGTTGGTGACCATGAATGACCGTTTGGAAGGGAAGCAACCATAGTAAACTTAGGTAAGAGACCCCTCTGGTACGTACCCCTTTTTGGTCAAGTATAGGTGCTACATAACCACAAATTCCATGGTGCTTTCTGTTTCTCAGGTCTCAAACTTAGTATCGCCTGACCCTAGGGACGGGGGGTTCCCCGGGGGTCGACATGGGTGGGGTGGGGTGATAATCACGTTCCTTGAACTTGCCGACATGGTTGATGCTACGCAAGAAGTTGGGGGTGGGGTGGGGTGGGGATGATAACCTTCCTAACACGTTGCACACATGGTCGGTGCTACGCAACATCATGTTTCTTGCACTTGCACACATGGTTGGTGCTACGCAACATCATGTTTCTTGCACTTGCACACATGGTTGGTGCTACGCAACATCATGTTTCTTGCACTTGCACACATGGTTGGTGCTACGCAACATCATGTTTCTTGCACTTGCACACATGGCTTGGTGTCTCCCACAGATGCTTTCAAAATGCCTTTGTGGCAACTCTGACTCACGTGCTCCAAGAAAAAAAGGCTGACTGTCATGTTGTTAGGGCCCCAGATTCATTGTAAATAACAATGGAAAGTCATTTTCGCTGACGGGCGCAGTAAAATCAAGCATTTTTTAAACATGCACAATTGAGAGCATGTCTCGTAAACTCGCGAGGCTTTGCAGTTTCGATATGTTGTGATGAAAATGTATCCAGGAATGTCACGAAAAATCTTCCTCTTCTTGCGAACAAACAAGGCATATGTTCGCGCAACATCAACATTCATGCTATTTGAGTATGAGCTGAAAACACTGTAAATAGCGGTGTTTTATTACATTTGCATCATCAAACACTTCAGTTCTTCGGGGAACCTCCCGTCCCTACCGTCACCTGACATGAAGCGTATACAGCGCGGTAAGTTTAAAGCCATGAATAGAGATAACATGTATAGATATTTGGTGGATCATGGTAGTTGGTAACTAGTTAGTAAGTGTAATGAGGTTAGTTTTGGTTATAACCAAACTTTAGTTACTAACTACCATGAGCCACCAAGTATAAATAGGTAAAGCCACCAAGCATAATTATTATATTAGTATATGCAATTAAGTATATTATATTTAGTTCTATTTAGTTTTGAAACTTGTCCTCGTGAGAACATTCCTCCATAAGAAGGTACGCGGGATTGGGGTCTCTTAGCTAAACTTACCAATCCTGACTATCAACCACTCACAAGTCCTGGGATGATTCTCCAAGTATGGCTTCCCCCCAAAACATGTATATACATATACATATTTTATCATATTTTATACACCTATATCAACTGATGTAGCATGAGTTGATGAGATTCATCTTTAACATTAGTCAATTCATCATCAAAGATAGAGGTCTCACCAGTGATACAGGCCGAACTTGCTCTTGAGGTCTGGAATCTGTTGAATTGCTTGATGTTTAATATGTTTTTCTTTAAGTAAATTCACAAAAAAAAACAAAATGATTAATCACTCATTAACCATAAGTAAGGGAACTTTTCAAAATTGCTTCTTAGTCACTAAGAACAGTTGATACAATAAGCTCATAATGGCTAATAAGGCTTGTTGAATAAGAAAGCACCCGACCTAAGAGGCACTTCGACTTCGACCATCATCAGATTTCTTTCGCGGGGCGGATGATTTTTTTGCAACAACAAATGGTCACCTTGAGAGCAAGATCCACTTTCCCAGTTTGGTGACAAAATGATCTTCCCAGAAGTTTTAAGGATGATGTTCCGAAGCATCATACAGTCATGATGCTTTATGATATCTTTATGATGGCTGAGATTGTACAAACCAAGAAATAAATTACTGTAATAACAGTATTGTTTGTCGTAGGGATTTTGTTGTGATCACCAAACATTTTCCAGCTACCTAAAATGGAGGTATACCTACCTATATAAGCTGTATGTAAGGCTTACAGAAAAACCCATCAGTACCTGCACTTTTGGTGTCTGTGAAACTTGTTGGCGGTTGGTGTCTGTGAGCAATTATTAGATGTGCTAGGAACTAAAACATTCTGTTGACATCAGTTGAACACTACGCTTTACAGCTATTAGGCTATTAGTTTTTCAAACTCTGCTGAACCCTCTTTCCATGATGAACACAATCCTTGTGACCATCACGCTGGTTCTTCAAACTTACTTTCATGCTGAAGACACAGGAACTTAGCAAACGAGTAGATTTAGTAGCGAACTTATGTCAGCCGAAACATATATCACGCTTACAAGTGGTGAAAAAAATATACGATCTCTATCCCCTGTGCTTTTGTGGATTCTGGGGTTCTTCAGCTCTCATTTAGTAGGAAAATACATCATCCCTGCCTCCTTAGCTCCCCCGATATCACAGGGCATTTATATCTTTATATAGAGATAACTATGATGGGTCCCCAATCAACAATTAAGCATTGGATCCTAACTTCCAAAGTGAAATCCTTATCATATAACTGAGTAGTATAACCCCCTATGATTGCTACATATCCCATATCAAGCTAAGTAGCTTGCAGGTTTTGAGCTCACCGCTCCAAACCTGACCAACACACCACCACCCCGCTTTTTGTGTTGTTTCTTTTTTTCAAGGCACCGGGATGAGGCGTTCTGTCTCGTTGCTCGCGTACACAGCACATGTTGCCATCATGGCAGCCTCCAAACGAGGCTGGCAACATTTTAGTACCAGCTTCCAGTCAGCCAATGAAGGCCCTAAAAGAATGGAAGTTTTTGTTTTTTTTTCCCACCCCTGAAAACCGAACTTTAACAAAAATTGCACCCTGGCAAAAGGAAGATCGTTTATGCAGGAAAATCTGATGTTGATTTTTTATTAAGGGCCTGAATATGTCTGGTCAGTTTTCAGACCTTGGGATATGAAGTTGTTATTCTCCCTGGAAAAAAACATCTCAAGTTAAGGGGTATCCCAAAAGGAAATGAATCATCTTCCAACCACCCATTTTTTCAGAGGTAAACTTGCAATTAGTTTCAGGGAGGGCATATAATATGAATCAGCCAATCAGTTCCCAGCTCAGGTCGTACTGGTTTTTAAGTACATGCAGAAAATACCTTGAGAGTCTAAATTTGAAAATGAGGTAGTCTGCTAGGTATATGTTGCTGGTAGATGATGCACATACACCCTGGAAGTCCAAAGACTATTTACTTAATTGTTTTTTCCGTAAAGACAATTGGTTCTAGTACGCAGTACAATCAACAATTCAACGGAACTATTCTTTTAATGCTCTTTGACTTCCAGGGTATAGATAGGTAAATATGGTGGACAAAAATCACGCACAACAGCAAGCAACACCATCACGGTGTAATCGCCTGAACAAGCCCTCAATTCTTTGGGAAAACGGATACGGAAAGCGCTTTTTTGAGCGCCACAAAAGTGAGGATCGATTGGTATGAAACCTTGGTTGTTATTCCGGTTTTATATATATATATATTGATCTACGAAAAAACGTCATGTAAAATGTATTTCCACCGTTCCTAAAAGTATTATAGCCCAGGAAAGCTACCTTCCCAAAAGGAAAGTAAGTAGTCTTCCAAACCTTAATTTCCAGGTGATATGTTAGTTTCGGGGACTGTATTGATGTGTATAAACAAATGTACATCTTATTGAGTTCTCATAGGTTCTATAGGTGGTAGACGAATTTCTGTGGAAAATCAACCTCAACCAATCGCTTGTTTTGCAACCCAAACGAATCCTGATTGGGAAATCACACAGAACACCAACCAAAAAAACAACAAAACACAACAAGGGTATAGGGGGGTGAACGGACCCATTATGAAAATCCATGTGCATGGTACGATAAATCATTTCCCCCCCAAAAAAAGGGACCAAGTAAAACTTAAACGAAAACAGTTAGCCACCACCTTCGAAAAGTGCTACTCTGAACGCCATCACCTCCAATCTTTACTTTGAGGCCATACAAAAAGGAATCCTCTGTGAAAGAACTACTATATCAAAGACTATCTAGCTGGTGGTTTCAACCCCTTTGAAAAATATTAGTCAAAATGGAAACCTTCCCCAAATAGGTGTGAAAATAACAAATATTTGAAACCACCACCTAGACTATATCTGGAAATATTGCGATAATTCCTAAACCTGAATGTTGCGGGCAATTTGGGGAGAAAACTCCCTTTGAATCACCCACCATCTGGAGGAATTCCCAACAGGCGTTTCGGTCACGACATGTATCCACCCAACCACAAAGCACCACTAGTCACAAACCGCATATATATATATATATACATACACCTTATGATACACCTTAGTATTTATGGCGTATATCATATATCCACTTTTAAAGGGCTCCAGCAGTTTTGGTCCTTTACCAGACCATTGTCTACACCAGCATGTCCATGTTGACCAGCATCACCAATACCCGAGTCCAAGCTACGGAACCGTCAGAAGGCCCAGAAGGACATCCACACCCAGTCGGGGCACCATAAGTTGGATATCCAGCCACAATTGCTTGTAGTGCTGGTTGTATGGGACTGCAGCTGGCCAAGCCTTCAAGCGCTGCAAGTGCTGTGCCAGCAGTTCCCTTTCACCACATAGGTATAGACCCACCAGCATAGTGACTTTGTTTTGGAAACCAGTCCTGCCTTTTTCCACCTGCCAGGATTTGTCCAGAGAACTGGTCATTTTGTCGCAACATTAACTGCCAGTGTCCAACAAAGCTGCTGCGCAACCAAAGGGGAAGAAAGGCAAGACGGGCAAAGGTGGCAAAGCAGAGAGATCAGGACCTACGAGAAAAGTAGAGGCCAGCTAGGGTCCCTCCATCTTAAGGGTACAGTACCACCATTTTCCCTACAAGATGGGCGCCTACTAGCTATAAATGGAGTTGTAACATTGATAAATGGCCTTATACATGGGTTTTCCTCGGGATATTTCACCCTACTTATATGGGTTACAACTCCATTCATAACTGGTTTTTGGGGCCCACCTTGTATGAACCAGTTAGCGACCTTGGCATCATCTGTCAAGCTTTCTAGTTCTGCCAGACGCTCCATGCGTTTGGCTTGCATGTCACGACAATTCCTGGCAGCAAATGGGAAGGCGGTTTGATGACTGGAAGTTGAAACCCATGGTTGTGGGAAGGCAAATTAGTATGATTTGTGGTAATCACATGTTATGTTTATATAAATATATATATATAATATATACACGTGTACATATGATGTACATATGATGTACATAGACCCCATACATTCATATATATATATATATATTTATATATTTATGTACAGTAATAGTGTGTAAACTTTCATGATTTCCCAACAAGCTATACAATACATTTTTGCAACATACGAAAATGACATACCCAAATTTGAATGCATCAGCGATCTATACACCCCGGAAGACTAACATAGAACCTGAAAATGATAGTTTGGAAGATGATTTTCCTTTCCATGTTAATCTTCCGGGGTGTATCCAGAAGATCCAGGTTCCGACATCACTGATGGCATGGTTTCCGCATGGGAGTGACCGAGCTAACACCTAACACATCCAGTAGCACAGGATTACACGGCAGTCACGGAGGCCTACCTAAACGGGGTTCACGTTAAGGAGTTTGCTTGGTTGGTGATATCTGGCGTTCCGATTTTTCAGAAGTTATCATAGTCAAACACAATTCAAAATAAACTATATATATATATACTGAGAATCTTTGAAAAAAAAGTTCACCATTCCAGTAAAACTACTGAAAGCCATAGGAAAAAAACACCATATCTTTTTCTAACACAGATGTTTCCCTTTAAGTTAAGCATTTTACCCAAAAAAGGGTGGTCACTAACAAAAAAAAACGGCCAGAAACCAAGCCGCGCCAACAAACAAACACCAAACAATGCATTATAAGGGAAAACCCTCAAATTTACCATAGATTTGCATCTTTTTGATTCCCCCCCCCCCCAAATTGGGTATACCCTCCGGTAAAGTAACATAGCTGGCTGGAAAATCCACCATGAATGAAGATGTATTTCCTACTATAAATGATAAATTTCCATTGCCAGCCATGTTACTTTACTGGAGAGTAATTTAATACTAGTTATAAATTGACTCATAGCCCCTATTAAGTCTAGGGTTATTTCACCCCACTTACTACCATTTATTTTCGGCCACTAACAAGGGGCGCTATGTATACCTCCATAAACCTGGTCCCAGTCACCAACCGACTCCACGACTCAACGCCATGCAACGCCTATGTTCGTCAGCCAGCTTGGGAAGTCTGTAACTCTCCACGGTGAAGGATCCGTTGACCTCCAAGATCCAAGGGTTTACCAGTTGCAAATGGGGTGAAAAGGGGGGCCCTTATAAACGGCCCGAAAATATATACATGAAAAAACTGGGCGAATTTTTCACCCTACTTTTGACAAGTACTTAGATGTTTAAAAAGATACCAACAAATGGAGGGGGAAACTGGGAAGGCCACATGTTTGGGTTGGTTTTTTGAATATACATACATATTGGGAGTGGAACTTCCTGAAACTAAGCTTGGATTTGCTTAGGATGCGTGGAACATGTTTCTAAAATATTCTCCCAAATGGTGACTTAATGGTGGTTTACCATGGCACAATCCGTTGAAAAAACACCTTAAACAAATCCAAGCTTATGATACCAACAAATGGAGGGGCAAACGGGGAAACCGACATTCTTGGCTGGTGTTGAGATTTTTCAAGACCACCTGAACTTGAATTAATGAATACAAGCGCACAAAACTAGCTGAAACTATCTATGATTTGAACCAACAAAATTGATACCCTCCAGGGAACTAAGATATCCCACAGAAAAGGACACATCTCTTCAAAACTGTTTGGATGTGGATATGTTATGTCCTGGGAGGATGAAAAATAAACGTTGATATCCCAAAAATTCCCTGAAAAGCAACGAATCATTGTTTGAGACAGTGTGACAACCACTGAGATTGGAGGGCAACCTTGCATGTTTTAAAAATCGTCTCACCATTGATGAGTTGAATGTATCAATGTGACAAAGAGTGTTGCGGAACAAACCAATTCATCAGAGATGCTTGGAAGATATAAGATATGCGTCATTTTCACCTTTCGGGAATGGAAGTTGTCCAACAAATCGGCACCATGGACTAGACCTTCAAGAATGCTCATCCCCAAACGCTCAATGTATACAAGGTGGGCCCCTACCAGTTATAAGTAAGACTGCAACTCCACTTATACGCATTATAACCCCAGTTACCCAATTTGTAAGGCCATTTCTAGGGGTTACAACGCTACTAGTAGGGGTGGTAAAAAAAAGGTACTGTGCAGGAAACCACCATATCCCACCTTGGGAAAAGGAAAAGTCATCCACTCAAAAGTGCCAAACGGGATAGGGGGATATGTGATCATTCCAGGAAAGTAGATACACAGATTTGCTTAATCTGCTTGGAAAACACTTCCAAAAGTCCATTCTCCCAAATGTTCCTGCAAAATGGTGATGAATCCCATGGTACAATCCCAATCCCTAAGAAAAAACACCAACTCAACCATTCCCAGCTTATCTACTTTACGCCAAAAAAACAGCCATCATTTTGTGTATATATATTATATATATATATTATATGTACACCTTTTTTCGCCGTTTTCTGAGGTAAAAACAACAACCTTGGGATCCAGCAAATTTCGCTTGTTACCATGGCTACTGGGCGTCCGAACATCATGTGATAATGCCACATTTAGCATCTCTCGCCAGTCTCGCGAGGAACAGGTGGAGATGGCATCATAGGAGACCTAAAACCACGGGCAACTTCCACGGTCGCAGCTCACAAGTAACAAGAAGCAAATCCCATACCTGGATCTTCCAAATTGTATGAAATTTACCCTCCCTGAAACTAACATATCCCACCTTGGGAAAAGGAAAATCATCTTCAAAATGCCATTTTGGGGGGATATGTTAGTTCCCTGGAGGGTATCCCTTTTCCACCAAAAAAAACACCGACCCAAAGTGAGAATTCTATATGGTCTGGATCGATCCAGGTTTGGAATATGTACCCACCTTTGGGTCTTTAAATGGCTTCCATATAGAGGGGGTCTTTGGAGGCAAAGGCCATGAGATTTTTCTGTTGACTTGCAATTCGGAAACTCCCCTTTTTAAAAGGCATGCTACTTGAAACGGTTGCTGAAAACAGCTGAACATTGTGATAAGGTCTACTGTACCCAGGTGGAACCAGTGGTGGGTCTCTTCTTGAACTCTTGGTTTTCAGAACGGAATTCTCAGGTAAGACTTGTTCAAAAAATCCCAAACTATATATAATATAGGGTTAGGGTATCACGTAAATATCTGATATTTCAAAACAAACCAAACATCAACCAATACGTTTTGCTTCTTTTTGTGGTGCAGTTTTGTTGTCACAACCTTGGCGCTTTCGAAATCATTACCTGGCAAAGTGACTACTGCAGTAGGATACCCCCAAAAAAAAACCTACTCTGCAAGCTCCTACCCATAGGATGCATGGGGACTGGTATATTAACCTGTATTGACCACTTAAAAACCAACTAAATGTATAGGTAAATATATCAAACATTGAGTGTATGGGATAGATAAGACTTCAAAGGTCCCAAGGTGTGAAAAAGTTTTTGTCGACAAAAATCGACTTTGAGTAAAACACTTCCCAAACGTATTTCCAAAACAGCGTGGTGATGAACCTATGGTGGAAAACATCTGGATGTTTCCTTAAATGGTGGTACCCCCAAATCATCCATTTTAATAGGGTTTTCCATTATAAACCATCCATTTTGGGGTTTTCCTCCTATTTTTGGTTCAACACCCATCTAGACAAATCACTCAAAATTCAGCAATTTCAATCGGTGAGTGTTCTACTTCTCCAGGAAACTCGAAAAAAAAAGCACAGGAAAGCATTGTAAAAGAAAATCTATCATTCTTCCTATTTTCNAAAAAATATATATAGATAGAATATATATATATATACATCAAACTCGTGGATTTGTTTTTGAGTCCAGGTTTAGTTTTTTTCTTACCAGGTCTTCAACAAACAAAAGTTGAGGAGAGGACATTCAGCAACTTCTGCATTGTACTATGCTGAAGCAACAGCTCCTGGAACTGCCAACACGTAGATTCGATTTTTTGTTTTGATTCAAATCCAGAAATGTTCCCACTCAAAAAATGAATGTGGGATTGTATGAAGGGGATGTTTCAGTGATTGTTGGCAAAATGTGTATAATGAGATTCTTAGGAAATATTTTGGATTGTTCAGGGAATGAATAAGACTATCAAACAAATTAGAAGAGACAATTACGGAATTTTGGGATTGTTGAGCATCCTGGTCCTTTAAGAACTGCCATATATGTTGAGGCTGGGGAGGGGCGACTAAGAGGGTGTGCAGATAGTATCCATCCTCTGGGAATCTGACATTGCAATACCCCAAAAGGAGGGGGATGGAATATGATTGATTTGATACCAACAGTTAGCACGTACCAAGATGTACCAAGTATAGTTACTTATGTTTATGTATATAAATATACTGTATACATAAAGGGCCTGGTTTGGGGGGCTATATTAGGTCTAAAAAGGACAACACAGAGCACAATTTAAGGCAATCCCACAATTTACCGGAGCAGTTCATTGAGGCATACCGTACCTGATCCTGACTTATAACTGGGAACATGTCTCTTACCCTTGTGCGAATAATACTACATCTGTGTATATGTATGTAAATACATATACGTGTATATATATATATATTTTGGGTCATGCCCAAAGTGGATAATGAAACTTAATAAAGATCCCTTAGAAGAAGGATGATTATTTGCCCATTAATACAGACTTACCGTTGAGGCAGGCCCCAACATATGTGTATATAAAAAATACATATATATATATATATACGTATAAGTATATGCAATACCAATTCCACAAGCGGGAGCCAAATCAGGCCAAACCGTGGCCAACTGATCACGAACAGTTCATAAAAGATGTCCTTCTTCATCTTGAAATGAAGCAATTTCCGAACCTCATTGACGAAGCTCATCCTCAGATGTCTGCACGGTTTCTAAGCGTTAAGTGTGAGGGTATGTGCTGATTTTCCAGAAGATTTAAGCTCATTCTACTGTTTTTTGTGCAAGGGAGTGAACAGTTCAAAGATGACTTGAATGTAAATTGCTGAGTAAGAATGGACATGTTCTCAGAGTCCCTGTTCTATTTTTAAGAACATCAGTTACAACATCATTTTTTAGATATTGTACGTGTATTCCAATATAAATGTCCAAAATGTACACACTCATATGGACGAACTATTGTTTGAAAGCAACCCGCATGTTTAGAGACATATCATATCTGGAAAGGATTCACCTATATGAAATCTGAAATTTCTGAGCGAAATTGTCGGATATGTAGTCCATGAAGCCTCTAGTTGGTGAAATTGTTTCGAGGATTGTGCTACCCCCACCTAAATGAAAACAAAACTCATTGACTTTTTCTAGACCTTGTACTGAATCAACCCTGAATGTGAGTGGTTCAAGTCTTCTCGAGTAGTTGTGGGCCTGCCCATGTTGTGGTAAGGCCCCCGCATTCCCGGCGAAGCCCCTTGATTCACCAAGTTCAATACGGACCTGATCCGTTTGAGCAACAACTGTGGGCCAAAGGTGCAAGACAACAGGATGGTACAAAACCATAGCTAGTTTACATACTGTTGATGGTTCAGAAATCCGGCGTTCACCAGTTGAGGTTGGTAGTTTATCCCAATATTTACACGGCTTTATACTTCCCACAGTGGTTGTTTGGGATTTCTTCCATCGATCGCAGCTCATCAGCTTGTGAACAAGAAATCACCATGGATTTACTGGCATTCAGAATAGTTTGCAACTTGATTAAACAAAAACTCGAGGGAACTGACTAACGAAATATGTAAAACATTACGACTTCCCTGAAACTAACAACCAACGCCCCTGCAAATTGGACCGAAACCCCAAAAGGAAACAGATTAGTATTCCAACCATCCAGTTTCAGGTGCGAGCTGGTTATTAATTCCCCACATAAATGGGTAGCATTTCATACCCTACCCATAGGATCCATCTAAGGTATGATCAGCTACATGAATGGTTGACTTTCATGGTAAATGTACATAGGCCTATGGGCTACGTACCCTAAACAACCAGGATTTTTTTTCATTGCTCAAATATATTTTGGAGATATCTTCAAACTTCAAGACCTGGTGGGCCGGAAATGGCCGGAAGCCCAAAAATACTCCCATCCAACCGCCAAACAAAAAAACACTTTTTGTGCCCACATGCCAGACAAACTGTAGAACCAGAGGAATTGAACACTTGGATTTTTGGAAGACTAAGTTAACTGAATGCCATGATTCCCTACCACATGTTCCCAAACAAGCATGTTGGATATTTTTGGAAAATGAAAAGATCAACATATTGCAAAACAGTCTCAAGCTTGACAATAATTTGATCAAATATCAATCAAGCTACCCCCCAAAAAAACTAACATGTCCCAAGTTCCAAAGAAAATTTCCTTTTGAACATGGCCCCTTTTTGAGAGGACGAATTCGTTCGTTTTCAGGGCTGTGGTAGCATTTTGGTATGGATCCTCAACTTACTGGGCCATTTCGGACCATGAAACGTGTCTTTCCCTAGGGATCCTGGCTCACCGAACGTCAGATGATGATGATTGGGGTGTCCTTCATCACCACCGAAACGCAAGGTATCTAGGTTCCATTATATACCATTCTCAGAAGGTGAGCCAGGATCCCTAGGGTTTGTACATACCCTATAAAAGTCCTTGACCAGCATTTTTCTAATAGGTTGGTTTAGGACGTTCACCATTTTTTGATAGTACGGGTTTATCATTATACAAAAGGAACCAGCACTTTTAAAGGGTGGCAACGACTTCCAGGGCATATGTAATCCACGATAGCTTGAAGGTTTCCTGTGCAGCTTTCCTGTGAGCTACCGGGGGCTACCAATCGGAAACTAGGTGGTGCGTAGTCAACCCAATGAAAAAGTGTCTGGTGAGTCAACATCTTACAATAAAGAATTTTCCACTAATAAGGCTAGTAATTATGCATCTTTCTTGATGTATAAATATAAAGACCAGTATATGTATATATGTATTGTAAACTAATATATTTAAATTACCACCAGATGAATGAACTACATATCTCTTAATGGCTTTGTTTCTCTTTCCCTTAGCCTTCTCTACTTTTTCCGTTGTTACTGTTGCACCTCTCGAGGTTGCGAATCTCATCGTCAGACCTGAAACTTCCGGTCCCATCAAGCAGAAATCTCACGGGGGGGAAAAAACATGGTGAGCAACGTTCAATTCCCTATTGACATTCCATTATACTGGTTGGTTGATAAAGATCTATATAGTGGATTGTTATAATCCCTATATAACTGGGTAGCATAATCCCCTATAAACAACGAATAACCAGGGTTTTGTTCACTGCTCATGTTTGATTTCCGTCGAATGCTGGTTGTTTAATAGGGATCCTTATGTCATGTATGTCATGGTCTATTATGATCCCCATCTAACTGGGTGGTATCCTCGACATATTCCATAAACAACTAGGGTTTGTTTCATTGCTCAATTCAATGAAGCTGGTCCTCGAGAAAATTTAGAGGAAACATGTCCGGAAATCTCAGCGCATGCATACTACAGTAAACATGATGTTTTGGAAAAGGTATCTCCAAATATAGCAACTTTTGCAACAATATCTATGTGTCTATATGTGGTACGTATTACTGTAGTTCAATTTCAGGGTGTGTTCAAGTCCTCTGTATATTTTATATGTTTATACACCCTAAGCAGATCTGCGTTTGGATCCTGCGACATTCAAACATGCAAGCATTGCACACATGCTGTGGATGCCTATTCAGGGCCTCGTACAAACCACCAGCTGTCTGCGTCATGTTTGACCCTTCTTCGTGGATACGCTTGCTGAGGGACTCAACGTCAACATCCACGAACTCACCGCCACTGATGGGGTGTTTTATGATCTTGTTGTTCTCTGCAGCCCATTTCCAGGTGTTTTCGATCATCGAACTTAGTTCACCATAAATATGCATGCATGTGTGAACATGTGCTAGATCTTGCACCACACACTTTGAAAATTCCATGTCATGCATGGCATGCATGTTAGGAAACTTAGGTACAGCCTCGTCCCAGAAGTACTTCTCTTTCAGCATTGGTTTGGTCACACGACTGTTTGTTTCTTCTTTGCTGGCTTTGTTCGTGATCCATTTCTTCACCTTCATTTCTACCAGCTCGAAGTTGCCCCCAGCGTCCATGAACATCTTTTTCAGCTCAGCTCCTGAAGTTAAAATGCATATGCTTTGTGGAAAAATGGAAGTATGCATGTTATAAAACCCTCAAAACTGGATACTTTGAGGACCCTACCCCTTCGAAAAACGGGTTTTTCCACCCTTCCATTGGAGGGTCCTTTGGATGCTTAGGGCAGTTAAAAGCTTTCAGGGTCTGGCTTCCGTTTCTCCAAAAAAACCAAGAGGTCAATTCATGGTCCTTCCTGGAAGTCCAACAGGAAGACCCGGACCAAAAAAAACAAGGTGTAAGGTGGGCCCAAAAACCAGTCATGACATATAACTGGTTGGTGGTTGAACCAACCCATGTGAAAAATATGCTCGTCAAATTGGAAATCTTCCCCAAATTTCCGGGTGAAAATTCCAAAAATCTCTGAGTTGCCACCCACCCAGATAAGTAGGGTGAAATAACTCCATTTATAGGGGATCTATAACCCCATTTACCCATGTATAAAGCCGTTGATTTTTGGGCCCCATAACTCCAATTTTGAGGGCTTATAACCCCAAACCTACCCATGGCATTTTCGGCCATTTATAGGTTTTATAACTTATAACTCCCATGTATAACGATCCGATCGTGCATCCGCATTTTTTAAGCTGAGGGCTGATACGAGTCTATTCGAGACATCTCACGAAAGCTTCCCGGAACCGCCTGTTTTGGGGCAGTCGGAACGGTGAGTTTTGGTGTGTGTGTGTGTGTGTGACATGAAAAACATGGGAAAGCCTAAACCACCATGATTTTAGTAGGGGTTTGTTCATTCCAAAAGGAACCGTCAGTTTTAAAATGGTGGTGGACTTCCCAGGGTATATAGATTCAAAGTCAATTCCGTACTTCTCTATAAGTGTTCAATATGTGAAGACACAAAAGCCATTTTGACTTCAGATAAAAACCATATGGCCCATAGGATCCATTCTATGTGATATCAACAGATTCTCATGACCAAACCCTTCTGATTGATTTGGATTTGCATAAGGGTGCTTGGAAGAATAAAAAACAGATTTCCCTAATTGGTGTATTTAGTGGAAAATTTCATGCCATCGGATAGAATCCGTAAAGCAAACAACAATTGAAACTGGCCAAATTATAACATTTCACCAACCTCGATTTCCCTGAAATAAGCGTGGGTCCAATCTCCCTTCCAAAAAAACTGCCTTTTGAGGGCCCAGATCGTGTGAGGGTCGCTATAATTTGACCAGATTTCAATGATCCCCATTTACCCTCCATAAAACTCACATGTTCGCACCTGAAAAAATGGAATGGTTGGAAGATAAATATCAATTTCCGTGTGGGTTTCGACCTATTTTCAGGGGATGAAGCGTCAATTTCAGGGAATGTAGCCCTTCATGACATCCCTTGAAACAGATATCTCCCTACGTTGCCTTGGGCGTCGAGGCCGAGGCCATGGATCGATCATCGGGAAGATCCAACTCGGGAATCTCATCGGACCTGATGAAGATTTGGGAAATCATTACCCAAACACCCAATGTTTGGTATATTTACCTACATTTGGGTGATTTTTATGGTAAATGTAGGTAAATATACCATACATGGATCCTATGGGAATATAACTTGGGTTATAACTCCTATAACTAGGGTTATAATGTTGCAACTCCAGTTACCCAACTATACGACTATTTATAGGGGTTATAACTCCATGTCTAACTGGTAGGGGCCCACCTTGTACCCAAACACTCCATGAAAATGTCACAGAGATGAAGTTCGGCACCATTTTCAAGTTCGGAAGTTTGTCTCTGTGACAGGTAAAACCCTGACAGGCATTTCTGAAGTAAAGCTTTCACCATTAACTCATATCCCTGGCAATTCTGCGAGTTCACGTGACCCTTTTTGGGATGGTGAGTGAGTGAGTGAAAACATGACCCCGCGACCAAGGATTGAAGTGACCTCCAACCAACCCAACGTTTGGGGATCAATCCAGGTCACGGCTGGGGTCATCCATCACCTGGATGGTATAAACATTTCGGGTAGTTTTGGAGGTAAATGTTGGTAAATATACCGAAGTTTAACAGCTCGCCCCTTAAAAAATGATGGGAACGGAAGGCGATCCTTTCCTATTGGTATGGTGATATTTTCAGGGGCGAACTGTTAAACTTCCGGGGGTAAATATACCAGCCCCATTGAGCATCTGGGATGGGAATTGGTAGCGGCTAGCCAAGAATAAGGTGTTGTTATTCCTCCAGGAAATGGGGAAGGCCATATCCCACCGTTCACGGCAAGCAAACGGAAAATCATCGACTCATCCAAGTGCCGTTTTGGAAAAGGGGAGATGTGATTGTTTCCAGGAGAGTAACACCTATTTACAAACCATGGATGGCCTTTTTGGAAGGGGAACAACCAACCCTACTTAGGGGACGCAAACAAGTAACCACGGTTATTATATTAACCACTTCCAAGCAAACTACTTTCCTTGGAATCCACATGTTTCTGAAGGTTTCCCCCCAAAAAAAATCCTCACGAATGAGTCACCAAGGGATGACTGGAAATGGTTTCGGATTTTTTATGTTGGATTTGATGGGCCTGGATGCTGGGGGGAAAACGTTCCAAAACATTTTTTTCCAAATGGTCAGTTTGATAGTGACGAATTCCCATAGGGATCCCAATCCTACACCTGGGATACATCCTGATTCCTATGGTCCTATAGGCTATCTTTTTTTCTACCACCCCCCTGAAAATAGAAGAACTTGAACTTCAAAAATCACCAACTTAAAATTTCGGAATCCGATTTCCCCCTCAAGAATTTTATGTCATTTTGAGGACCCACAAACAAAACTGCGTCATACAGGTTTTTCCACCCTTCCATTTTGGAGGAATCCCCAATTCTTAGGGTTACTACCATGTTCGACCCAAACATCCGGGCTCATTTGAGCCACGAAAAAAAAACGTACTACTTTCCATTGAATACTGATTGGTTAATAGGGATCCTTATATCATGGCTTATGAAATAATCCCTATATAACTGGGTAGTATTTCATCCCCTGTATAACCTAACCAACCAGGGGCACTTGTTTCATTGCTCATTTGGAGCCGGAATTAAAACCCCCCCCCCTGACCACTGAGTCATCCCAACGAGTCTGCTGACGAGTCTGCCGTTTTGTCGGAACGTGCCTGTGAAGAGCGGTGCGCACCGTTGAGGCAAAAACTTTATTTTTTCTTGAAATGCGAGGGGGGAATTCACACATTCCTTAGGGATATACTAATCTACCATAAAGAATCAACCAAATAAATGAAAAACGGATAAAAATGTCACAATCATCCAGTTGAAACAACCAGTTTCATGGGACCAAATTACTATGCGTTTCGGAGGTGATGAAGGACACTCCTTTATCATACTCTGACAATATGACTGGATCCCTTGGGATTGCAGCAAAGGATCGGTCATGTATAATATATATATATATAAATGTACAAGCTGGGCCCCTACGATCGTTATAAGTAGGTTTATAAGCTTACCAATACTCAAGTTTTGATACCAAACAAATGGGATCACAGGAACAGTGACAATAAACAAGAATCTAGTCTATTGCCTTTCCAAATGACCAAAGCGTAAGCAACGAATCACAGGAGAATATTTCACAGGCAGCTGGGAGGGGGTGCAGCAGCCCCCAAATCAAGGACCCTTACTGTAATATTGTAGAACCTAATACACCCCCGAAGTTAACATGGTCCCTGAAAAATGAAGGTTGGAAGATAATCCAGATTCCTTTTTGGGGCCAGGTCATTTTTTCATGGGCAAACCGTCAATGTCAAACTTCCAAAGGTTGCGTAATTCAAAAGTCCCTGGAGTCTCCCAATCACACTAATGTTTTTACACCTTGTGATTAGAATTCCTGAAAGGTGTAGTTCACGAGGTGTAGTTTTATCATCATAACGTGTGCAATTCAGGAGGTGTAACTTAATCATCATAAGGTGTGCAATTCCTGAGGTGTAATTTAATCATCATAAGGTGTGTAATTCAGGAGGTGTAACCAAACAAATAGTTCACAAATGACCGTTTAACGTATTACATGTTTTATGTTTCCTTTTGTTTGGATAGTCCTCAAAGGTGACTTATTCACAACAACTTCCCTGTGATGCTGCAACAACAATTCGAAGGAAGAACTTCCTAGGCAATTACACCCGCCCATTTTTTGGCTGATGGACGTCACTGGCAATCTTGCAACTATGACAACATGAATTTGAAGAAACTGCTGGCTTATATAGCTACTGTAATGCCTTAGATTAAACAAATACATAATTCCGTCATCATTCCCAATTTCTTTGCTCGCTCCCTCCCAAATCACTGTCTACTCAAGTACCTGACACGGTGGTGTACCGAAAACACAAATACATATAATGTGTTTCGAGGGTAAACGTTGCCGCATCTAGTTCTGGAGAGCATCTGTTTTTTTGTGCATGGAGTCATTATATAACATCCATCCATATTTACTTTACTAAGTCTTTCAGCACTTTCATACTTCAAGTTGGCTCCTGCCGAAGGTAAGGTTTTTTCACTCCACTTGTAGGGGTCATAAAGTTATAACCCTAGTTACCTCTTTCTATACGGCCATTTAAAAAGATTACAACTCCATTTGCAACTAGTTTTTTGGAAAAAAAACATCCCAGGACTTGTAAGTGGTTGCTACAACCATATATGATTCGTAAGTCCCCTAAGGATCGGGTTGTTCCCCTTCCAAATGGCCCAAAATGGCATTGGGATGATCCTCCAAGTAGGGGCCCACTTCATATAGAACATCAGCAGATGTTCTTGGGTCTCCCGGACCGTCTCCTGACCGTTCAGTATCGCCGACCTTAGAGTCCAGGTATAGAAACGGGGGGTTTCCATATCGGGGGTGGGTTTTTGTTTGATGACTTGGAGTTTGGATGTAGGATTTTAATGAAATTTGATGTAACTTGATACCTATATACAGTATACTCATATATAAATATAATATTGTATATAGGGATATTTGATGAAACATAGATGCTTGGAGAGAAATTTAATCCTTACCCGAACCTCAGGTGTTTTGGATATACACGGAATAGTAGTGTGAATACAAGAAAGTAGCTTATAGGAAGGGTAGATGCCGCAGTCCTTGTGCAACGTTGCGCTGCATGATCCCTATACTAATTAAACACCTACCTTTCGGGGGGGTCCGGAAAGCCATTGAAAAATCTACTTTGCAATGAAATTCCACAGATATATTATACATGTAACATGTAACATGTATGTTTGTATTTCCATACCTTGCAATAAAGTTCGTCTGACTGATCCATCTCAAGAGAACGATCAATGATCAAGTCTAAGAAGCTCTTCAACCTGAGTATCCATGGAACTGGAGCGATTTGTTTCACAAGCTTGAGGACCTGGACTATGAATGTGATGCAACTTGAGGTAACATACAGTTGATGGACGCACCAGTTGAGGTTGGTAGTTCATCCCATCATTTACAGGGTTTTATACATCCCACGGTGATTGTTTGGGATTTCTGAACCATCAACAGTATCACAAAACAACACATATGCCACGCCGTCAATCTGAATAAAATCCCCAAACACACTTATGGTGGTTGGTGGTTGAACCAACCCCTTTGAACATATGCTCGTCAAAATGGGAATCTTCCACAAATAGGGGTGAACATTAAAAAAACTATTTGAAACCACCACCAATCCAAGTTCTGGTCGAATATCTGTTTGTTTTTGATTCAACCACTAAAACCACTACCAATCCATGTACAGCACCCCTTCGGAAAGGCATACACCGCCACCATCCACTTCCGTTAAGCTTCCCAACAAATCTAACTCATCACCTGCCAAACGATTCACTAACACATATGTATACATATATAGATATATTCTATACATATATATATTATATACGTATATATGCAGCACTGTGTGCAGGTGTACCATGTATTGTGCCAACATGTGCCATCATCCCCCCATATACCGAACTGGCAGGTGTGGGGATGCCCCTAAAGGATTTCTCTGAGGGTGTTTCGGGGCCCCCAACATTTGGTCACAAGGCCATTTGGAAGACGCCCCGGGCGTCAGGGGAGTCTATGGTTACAGTTAACCTCCAAACGGAATGAATCGTTTCTAGGGTGAATGGAAACTATAGTGAACAGGATTCTACCACAAACCATTTCAACATCTTAGATATCTTAGTGACATCTGGTGGAGCAGTTGCTGTTCACTGTTCAAGGGTTTGGAGTGAAACCTTTCATGTTTCACCAAGTGCTGTGAAGTGAATTTGTGTTGGACAAGCCGGAAAACTAACATGACAAAAAGACAACCAACCATGAATAAAGATGATGAAGATGTATCTCCTACTCAAAATGTTGATTTTTGATTGGCCATGTTAGTGTTTTTTTCGGGGGAAAATTAAGCCTACCTTCCCAAAACTGTTGTTGCAACGGGTTGCTAGCTGGTGGTTTCAACCCATCTGAAAAATATTCGTCAAATTGGATCATTTCCCCAGGGATCGGGGTGAACATAAAAAATGTTTGAGTTGCCACCACCTAGGTTGCTACTTTACCATCAAGCACCACCATTTCAACCCCGGTTTTGGCCCACCTCCTTGTATCTGGAGGCCCACCTGTGGAGAGAACGAGTTAGTCACATGCTGACGCAAAAGGCAGGAAAACCCCCCTAGAACAAAACATACCAAACAAAAACCAGTTGGTGGCTGAAGCAACCCATTTGAAACATATTTATATTCCCTTATGCTCACTTCTCCCTTCTGCAAGTGGTTTTGGAGTTGGGTTTTTTGGATACCCAAACACCTTCTAATAGGGTATTTGGAGCACTAGGGATTTGTTAAAATGGGATCATTTCCTCAAGTAGGGGTTAAAATTAAAATAAACAATTTAGTGTTCACCTCAAACAAACTGGGAAAATGAAACTGGATGTCTTAAGCTAAACCTGATTGTAATCTTCACACTCCGACCATTTCTTTGATCTCCCATTGGTTATGATCGACCGACATCTCCGACCGACATCTCGACACGATTGGCACCTGGTCAGTCTTCAAGGACCTGGAGCGATCCCAGGACGGACGAAACCATGATGATCATAAGTCCCTTAAGTTAGTTTCAGGGACAAACTAGACATGGTGGTGGGTTTGTCGGCAACATGTTGAAATAATCTACTGAAGGGAGGTGTTTTTTCGTTACTATATGTGGTTTATAATCATGATTAGCAACTTCCCCTAAGTAATTAGGGTTGTGGGACCCCTTCCAAATGAGTCTATATTTTCATGGCATATGAATGGGTGTGATCCTAACCACTTCCTGGGGCCTGATCCTCCATAGCATCCATCAATTTTAACAGGTGGAAGTCGTCAAAGTGGCCATGCCGGCGAAAGTCACATATCCCAAAAAACTAACATGACAGTGGGAAAATCCACCATGAATGAAGATGTATTTCCTATTGAACATGGGGATTTTCCAATGTCATGTTAGTTTTCAGGGGTGTATGTGTTGTGAACAAAAACATATGTTTCAAAAAATAAATCGATATGTTAATCATTTAATTGTTTTTGGATAATAAAACGATGCAATCTACGTAAATCTACGTAATTACTATGTATATATATATATAAAAATAAATATACAATAAACATTGAAAATCAGGCATGGACTCTCCCGCAACAATACCCACCTCAAATAGGTTCCTCAACAAAAACCCCGACTCGAACTTCATGATTGTTCAGACCAGACCAGCATCTTGGGGGAGGCAAAACCCCAACAGCAAGGAGGTTTGCAATTGTAAAGTAGACATTTAAGTAAAGTTGTAAGTAGACCCCCATAGCATTCTGCTGTTGGGGAAAAAATTGGAGCCCCAGCCATTTGTGGATGTCAGCTCCGCGAGCGACCCACTCCAAAAACACACCATTTACCCGCCTGCCAGTTGACAGGCCCAAAAAGAGGAACCAGAACTTCATCATGCGGTCGCCGTCACCTGAAAACCAGGCCCCAGGCGTATCTTCATGGCATATTGGAAGCCCTTATAATTGTACTTCCCTAAGGATCCTGACCCCTCAAAACTGGCTGTTTTGAGGACCCGACCCCTACAATCCAGGTTCAACCCCTTCCATTGGAGGGTCAAATGATCCGTAGGGTTGGGTAGTAAAATCACCTATATACAGCAAAACAACAACGTTTTGGTCACTGCTCATATACATCTCAATTTACATTTTTACATTTTGAAATCAGAGAACAAACAAAGTATCCAGTGCAAGTTTGAAAAACATAAGGGCGGGGTCTGTTCCTAGATTTCTTTTTAAGGAATGGTTTTGTCATAATCATCTTAACATTACAACTTTTGCAAATTGTTTGGATGGATGTTTTGTTTGTTCTTGGGCCAAAATCAGAACCCTGAGACTCACAATGTTTCTAAAGGTTTATCATCATTCAAAAGGGTTTTCACCATTTGTTAAATGGTGGACTGCTGACTTCCAGGGAGAAGATTTCAACTTTGGTTGGCACCTGGTGCACTCCCTCCATCTACGGCGTACGGCCCGCGTATCAAAAACACGGCCCGCCCCGGGGGTTGGGGGTTTTTATGCACCGACAGGCTGAGAGCCAAAAGCATCAAAATCATCAGGCAGAGATGGAAGGGAAGGGATTGCAAGAAGACCTTGGATCTACCCCCCGATATAGTAAATATCATGGCTAGTCAACCGCCCCCCCTTAACCGTACCCCCCCCCCAGAAATAATGGTTTAATGAGGCCTTATTAAGGGAAACCAATGGTTAATAAGACCTTAATAAGGTCTTTTTCTGGGGGGGGTACGTTAGTAGCCATGAAAATAGGGATTCCCTACAACCACCAAACATTTCAGATACCTAAAATGGAGGTATCCTCACCTATAAAAGCTGTATGTAAGGCAAGGCTTATGTAAGGGAAAACAGACCCCCAGAATAGCCGGCTATAAGGTTCAGTTACACCCCGTACATACGAACATGGAACCTGCTTTCATGGAGCCCCTAAAAAGAGGACACTCCCTTACAAACAAGATTTTTTTGAAAAGTTTCACATTATTTCAGGGCTCAAAATATGGGCAGGTTTGCAAGAAATCCATGTGAGTGTGTGCTTCTCAAAATTTCGATTCCATGACAACTCTTTACCTACTAATTTACCAAAAAGGTCAACCATCATGTAGGCAAATATACCTTATCTATATTTAAATATATATATATATACATATGGATCCTGTGGGCTTTCCTAATGCTTTCCTAAAAGGATCTAAACAGGAGGTCCCTAATGACACACTTCTTCCAAATGAAGTAAACAGCAAGCCTTCCAGCTAACCGGTATGGTATGATCCAAGCAAAAGGATCCACATCAAGGCACAGACACATCCAAAGACTGACTTGTCAACCATGTCGACCATATCTCTCTGGAATTCGTTTCGTAAGGATCTTCCAAAAGACAACAATACGAAAGTCCTTTTGCGATGTTTGCTAGAAATTCCTCAACAGCTCGGGGGGCTGACCCCGGACCACCCCCCCAAAAAAAAAACACAGCTTTTGACGTACTGTATTACTAATCAAAACTGTCAACTCTTCGTCCGAGAAATTCATCACAACCCTGCCATCTTCCCCAAAAAGGGATCGGTCGATAAATCTTCCAACCCTATGGGGAGTTTAGCCTTGAAATTTTCATGATACTGTTCAACTAGGCTTCCAAACACCTGGGCTTTGGAGGTATGACGGGGGGGCCCCCCAAAACATACCATCCAAACACCGTGAAAACCTCAGGAGGTATGACTGGAAGACGAGGGGTTTATGAAAAAATCCTGCACAAGTATCAATGAGAAGGTAAACATCCCAGGTAAAGTCTATCCCATCATTTGCTAGCATTCTTATATACATTGCAGGTGGTGATCTCCGGATTTTCGAACCATCAGCAGTATATAAACCACTCCAGGATTTTTATTTAACAACAAAAATCATACCCTTTCAACCCCGATGAAAAACAACTCCTCACGCTGTTTCGTTGCGCGAACTCCTGAGCTCTCCCGACGTCGTGGCTTCCGAGGCACGTTGCAAACGTTCATCTCCCAGGACCATGGCACGTTGGAGACGATGAAGACCTGGGGCCAGTCTTGGGTCCGTTGGGGACCGACTCAAATGGGGGCAAACTTGTAGTCATCAGTCATGACTACCCTTAGAGTTGGCTGCCTTAGGGCCATCCAATACGGTGGGTGGGCTCGTGCACCAGTTAGAAATGGAGTTGTAACTCCTTGAGTTATAGAAGGTTATAACCCTACTTATTCCAGAGTAGGGACCCACCTTGTATCAGTGGAGTAGGTTTATTTCTTCTCCCACTCTAGTCAATCTTACCCTCTCTAGGAAGGGCTCTGTTTACCTACTAATTTACCATAAAAAACAAACCATCCATGTAGGTAAATGTACGAGCCCGATTGAGTGCTTGTGTGTGTGTAAGTTTTAGCATCGCATTGTTGAGATGATGACGTCATCGAAGAAGTCATGGACTGTATCTATAAAAAAGAATAGATATATATATATATAATAATAAAATGTCTAGTATGTATTATATATACACGTTTGTCGTAAACACAAATACATAATATATATATATACATATATAAATATAGATTGTCACAACTGGCTAGCCGGATTTTCTGAGCCATAAAAATATATGATTCATATATATATATATATATATCTGGGATGTAACATCATTGTTAAAATCACAAACTTCCCAAACTAACATATTTCCATTGCAGATAGGATTGGATAACATTAGTTACGCAACAAGCAACAATTCCTACAATATTTACTTACCTGCATATATTCCCCAAATAGTGCCTACATTGGATGACTTGTGTGTAGTATGTCACATGAAATAACATGTAGGGAAAACATATTGAACCACTTCAATGGAACATATGGACCTGTTCCACTGTTCAGTCATTTTCTAGTTGGTTCTTGAACCAACTGTGTTGAAACATAGGTCCGTAGGTCAAATGGGTTTTATGGTTTCCCAACTTTTGGGGGGAAACATTCCGAAAAAAAAAACTGAAAAAAAAAACACCTTCTGTATTTGATGCCCGGCCCTCCAAAATAATCACTGGAAGTCCTTGGCCACCATGAAGACAAAGGTTGGTTTACGAGTTTCACCATTTTTTCACTACGGTGGCTACGACTTCCAGGGGCCCAAATGTATCCCAAATGTTACATCACGGCGTCACGACTGAGCTGTCCAAACGTTCAGCCCTCTGTGCGAGCAACGAACGCCAGGCATCCCAAATCCAACAGAGATGTTTGGTGGAGCACCTGAGATTTCACAACAGGGTTTGCCATAATCACCTGAAACAACCCTAAAAAATAGGAGAATCCCTACATCACCAAGGGACAATACCTGTCAATCTTTAGGGTTGCATTTCCCATGTAACAAAGTTCTTATGGTGGACCCCGCACAAGGTTGCTCCAAATCATTTCCAAACTACAAGGTGGGCCCCGGCTGTTGATGGTTCAGAAATCCCAAACGACCACCTTGGATGGTGCTAAAACCTTGGTAAAACATAGGCAGCAGCTACCAACCTCAACTGGATAGCCGGATTTCTGAACCATCAACAGTACCGGTTTATAAATGGAGTTATGGAACCCCTATAAATAGGTAACTGGAGTTATCTCACCCCTAAAGATATAAATGTGGGTCCCTACTCATAACTGGTAGGGGACCACCTTGTATGACCCACCTTGTGTGACTGAGAGAACCCTTTTTTTAAGTAGTACCCATACTATCCATGTATGGTACATTACCTACATTTGGCTTAAATTGATGGTAAATGTAGGTCAACCTAACCTACCATACATGGATCCTATGGATCCTATGTGTGGCTTCTGTATACCTCTCCTTAGCAACTAACGTTTCAATGGTCGAGTGCTAAATCATGTCTTTTCACTAGCTCAGGATCAACTCATCCATAAGGTTTCCTCCCAAAGACCTTTTACTTTGATTGATTTTTCCCATAAAGACCATTCCAAGGAAGTTACAACACACCCCTAGAGCACACCCCAGGCAATCCCCCGTTCGCCAACTATGAAAAGAATCCCTTTATAGCCCGGTGGTAAAGGTTGCCGGGGTGTGTTCCAGAAGGGGTGTTGGTTCACAACCTTGGAACCATTAAGCCTACTAAGCATGTTTCAACATATTAAACCCAGGGGACAGGTATTTAGCTGCAAATCGCTCCCTTTCGTTGAACACCAGCTACAAGTTGTACATCTCAATGGTATTTGTTGCTACCAAAAGGGTGGGTGCCCAAAATCTGTCGCGGAAGCAAAGGCCCGGTATGAGGCCACATGTGGCGTTAGAAGGATACCCATGAAAAGAGCAGAAACATGCCAAAAAATGACATTGGTGTGTAACAAAGGACGCAGTCCATACATGGAGCATCTGGCATAATGAAGGTGGCCATTGAAAACAAGTGGCTGCTGCGCTGTTGCTTTGCGACGATATTGTTGCACCAAATCACAATAGATGTTGCATGGTTAGATGTCATTATCACTGCAGGGCAAAACATACTGAACAAACATTGAATCCACTTGCATAATACGCGATCCTTCAAACATGTACACTATGGTAGTTTGATTTTGAGAGCCATAGCCACCTCAAGATGATTGGACAAAAATAAATGAACAAACTATTCTCCGGGAAACTAACATCCCCTGTAAAGTTGGCTGGGATGATGATTTTCCTCTTTCACAGGTGGGTTATGTTGGTTCCCAGCAGGGTATTCTCCAAATGGCGATCTTTCGCGCGGTGATTTTACCAAGGAACACATGGAAACGTCGCTCGGCAAAGATCCGCCTGGTCATCCCAAATTTGGGAATTAAACCAAATGCTACCGGCGGAATCTACAATCCTAGAATTTGGACCCCTACTATATAAATCTGGTTGGTGGTTTCAACCCATCTGAAAAATATTAGCCAAATTGGATCATTTCCAAAAATACGGGTGAAAATAAAAAAAATGTTTGAAACCACCACCCAGTACATAAATGGAGTTATACCGTTACAACCCCTATGAATATCGATCAATGGCCTTATGGCTAGCTTAGATTATATATAAATGAAGTTATGGGCCCCTACTTCAAACTGCCAGGGGCCCACCTTGTATAACTAGTTGGTAGTTGAGCCACCCAATTCAAAAACATTAGTCAAAATGGCTCATCTCAAGTAGGGGTAAAAGCAAAAATATTTGAAACACCTCCTAGATCAAAAATATCTGAATCGTGGGGTCATGTTTTCAATCAAACAACCACCCAACAAAAACAAAACAAACAAAAACGATATAAACTCTCTTATGAAAACGATCTTAAACCCTATACTGCCTATTTTCTGAGTACTTTTACCTATAATGTCAACCCCTTTCTTGGATTTCCTCCATTTCCGTCAGACAGATGTGGGGCTCGGAACTTCAGGGTTCCTGAAATGGGATACCTATATGACAATAGTAAATAAAAAAAAACATTGCCAGAACCAACAAAAATGCACTAAAAAAATGCAGGCAACCCTACAAAGTGGGCCCCTACAAGTAATAACTGGGGTGAAATAACCCCTATAGGTAGTTTAATGAATCCAGTTACCCATGAATTCTCGGCCATTCATAAGGGCCCCATGATGTGACAGGGCCCACTTTGCAGGCACATCTGGATGATGATGTTTCATTGGTGGCTTGTATATATATATATAGTATCTTCCGAAACATGGTATACTTGCCAGTGAACCCACTTGTTACAAACACTCATGGCATCTCAGGGCTAAAATATCAACTAACAAGGATCCTGAAATCGACACGAATCCATCTTCGCCGCCTGCGTTCACCCTTCAAACGTAGCATTGCTTCCGCCTGGAAGAACCAAACTGGAAGCGTTTGTGTTGGATGTGTTTTTGAAGAACGGTTGTAAAGGAAGGACCCAAAGAATCCAAGAAAAAGACACATCGTAAGTAAGCAAGTAAGCAAGTAAGCAAGCAAGCAAGGAAGGAAGTAAGTAAGCAAGTAACTGACTAGCTAACAAACAAACAAACAAACAAACAAACAAACAAATGGAAGTCTTCTTGAATGAAACTTAAACCTGTCTTTAGTTCAGACTTATAACTTTTCGAATGTGTAACACATCATCCCCATTCCTCTCAAAAACTTGATCGAACCTTCTGGTCTCGCACCACTTGTGCCCATTCGCTCAGTACCAGCCACCTAGCGCAGGTGGTGTGAAAATGACATGATAGGGACCTTGGGGTGCCATATCCATAGCATCCATGGGACTGGTATAAATTTACCTACGTGAAAACCGTAAAATCAACTAAATGTAGGTAAGTATACGATAATTACATGGATGCTATGGGATCTAGTTGGAGGTTTCAATCCTGAAAAAAACAATTCGTTGATTTTTTCATCATTTTCCCAGGGTAGGGCTGAAAAGAACACATAATTTGAAACCACCTGGAAAGCCAAGTGCCCTATTTGTAAGGCAATAGTTGCTGGTTTTAGGGGTAAAGTTGCCTAAAAAAATGGTACATTATGTTTTCCAGGCACTAGTTTTTGGTAGGCATTTCCATCATCAAACCCATGACAACATTTTGCCATGGATCGGGCAACGATGAGGCCACAGGAGTTCCCGGGTCGGTCCCTTAGGTTCCATGGAAATACTACTGGTTCAGGCTGTTCATAAGGGATCCTTATAATATAGTGGTTTTCGGATATAATTCCTATGTATACCCGGGTAGTAGTTCATCTCTCAATAATCATACCCTTAACAACCTGTGATTTTTTTTAGATTGCTCAAGTAAGCACACCAACTGCCATGGAATCTTCCAGAGTCATTCCGCAACAAATACGCCTGAAGAAAGGTTTTCATGGAGGATTGTGAAGCACCACCAACTTGTTGCTTAGGCAGTACATGAGCTTCCTTTATGTCTGCTGGAAATGGAACTTGATGATTGGTCTGCTATACCTCCCTATCCAATTTTGATTGTGATTGGTCGCAAAGAGACCAAGAAGTCTTTTAGAAGAAATCAAAAGACAATTCCAAAAGCAACAAATCAACTTACGGATTGGTCAAATAATAGGGAACCTGGATCCTTACTTCATGGTTAGTTTACGAAATAATCCAACACAATTTCTTGGGTACACCCCTGAAGTTTAACATGGAACGTGAATTCATGACCCCTGGAAAATAGGAGATGACTATTAAAAACCAATCATGTTCAGCTTCTATGTTAAACTTTGGGGGTGTATATGTTCAACACGCATTCTTTGTTGGTTCATAAGGCTGTAAACCATTACACCGATTGGTTAGTTAATAGGGATCCTCATTCATGGCTTATAAAATGATCCCCAAAAATTCTTGGGTGGTGTTTCATCTAGTTGGTGGTCAAAATGTTCCCCTTTGAAAAATATTCGTCAAATTTCGGGAATCTTCCCCAAATTGGGGTCAACATAAAAAATATTTGAAACCACCACCCAGGTAAATTTCATCCCCTTTTCCCCAACTCCTCACTGCTCACTTGAAGCGTATACTTCCCCCCCCCCACCTCTGCTGCTCTTCCCAACGAGCAACAGCACGCAAACCTTGAATGATGGACCGTTGAACTTGAGTGAACTGTCCCATTACGGATCCATGGGACTGGTATATATGCATACATGTGGTAGATTTTTTATGGTAAATGTAGGTAAATATACCAGACATGGATGGTATGGGTGTGGGAACACATGGACTTTGTCTACAAGGTAGGCCCCACTCAGCAGTTGTGGATGGAGTTAAGTTATCACCCCTATAAATGGCCGAAAATCAATGGGTAACTGGGGTGAAACAACTCCATTTTCATCAACGCAATGAAACTTCCCAAGGGCCAAAGCGACCAATGAAATTTCCCAAGGTTATGCACCATCAAAAACGGACATGTTGAACCTACAAGATCAGAGCTGTGTGTAGATATTTTTCTGTTTCCATCAGGGAATTTCGGAAAGGTTCCAGCTGTTGGTCTTCAGGGGGATGTATGAATAAAATCAGAGGTTTTCATATATGGGTTAAGACGTGGGGATGCTTAAGATATGCTTCTTCGAAATAGATATGACTGCTTTAAAAAAACTGTATGGCCTATGGCTGTTTAGTACATGGCTGTTTAGGATTTAACATAAAAGAATGAAATATCCTGAAATATCCACTAATGACTAATGTATGAGGCCCCAAGTCCAAGTATAGAAGCAACGTTGCATGGTGATACCACTTAAAATTACAGGTATTGGGTCATTTGTCGGGTGTTGGTTGTAACACCAACCCGCAAATATGCACACCAAGAACATGGTTCAACATATTCTTGCATCCAGGAGCCCAAACAACACAACAACCACAACATCAATAAAACCAGGAGAATTGGGGGGTGATCTCGCCTGGCCACCCATCTACGTAGTGCACCTGTGTGAGATTTTCCTCGTTCTCCTCCAGCCGGCAAGCCATGTTCCAGGATTGACTGAACGTAGCTTGAAGAAGAAGGGTCCTGGTCAACCTGCGGTTTGACCTGAGAGACCGCGACTTTTGCAGCGTTTTGCAGCCGCCATGGACGGGCAAATCTTTCCCACGCCTCTGTTCCGCAAACGCAATTTCCCATGAACCCCCCGAAGAAAAAAAGGAGGGCCCTTATCGTCGTCCCTGACCATTTCAAAGCAAAGCAGACCTTGATGGTTTGGTTGCCCTCCTTGGCATATACAGCAATAACCGTCTCTTTCTGCTATCCTGATTGTGGACGACTTCTACCAGGTCATCCGGTTCACATCTGAGGTTGCGCATATGACGAACGTCTGCACAACAACTTCGTGGATGCCCATCCAGTGGCACATTGGGCAAACAAAATCTCTGAAATGGTCCACTTTGAGTAGGAAGACATCATATTTTGATACATACCCATGCATATAAAATAATTATCATATACAAAATACAAACATCTTATTTAGACACAATACGTTATGTTAAAACGGTATACAACCTGGTTTGCAGTAGTCCTAAATACATCAGTGCTGTTGCCGTCATGATGTGTGGTGACACAAAAAGGAACATTCCAAGATCATCATGTTACAAAGATATGTAGCTGCAAGCTGGGGACCTACTAGCTATAAATGGAGTTATAAGCCTTAAAAATGGCCTTACAAAAAAGGTAACTGGAGATTATCCCCCCCCTATAAACGCTACTTACAACTGGGTGACAGGGTCCACCTTGGAACAAATTCGCATTTTCCTGGCTAATTACCACTCCCTGAAACTAACATTTTCGCCCATAAAAAATGGTGGAAACTCCAAGAGGACCAATAGGAATCTCCGAGATTCCAGGGGGCCCCCATTTGCAGGGGCGAATTACGTTAGTTTCAGGGAGGGTAACCAACAGAACCCATCCAGGGGCCAGCACCTTGTCGCATGCTGTGGCGTTGCTGCCGTTCTTGGCAAAGGTCAACTCGCCAAACCTCCACTACGGCAAGCGTGGGTCCACGGGATGATGAGACGCATATAACCAGTTGAGGTTGGTAGTTTATCCCATTATTTACAGGGTTTTATATAGTTGATCTGGTAAATATATGTAAATATTCCATTTTTTCATATATGCTTGGGATACATCCCAGGTGGTTGGGAATGGGATTTCTGAACCATCAACCGTTTTTTTTTGCGGCCCTTCAACAAAAAATCTGTGGGAGGAGACTCCTTCCCGAATAGGATTGAGGGTTTCAAAACCCATCCATTGAATAGGAATGTAGGGATTTTGTTTTTTTAGGACATACCTGGATTCTTAGGGAAATAGTTCGTTGGTGGTTTGGCATTCTAGGGATGCCCCCAAGTAACAATCCCTTTCATAAGGGGATCACAGAAATCCAAACCATCAACTTACCACCAGCCTTCCGCCCTGCTGAGCTGCTCTGAAAAAATATCAGCTATCTGTGTGTGTGTCTTTGCGTGTTTGGATCGTGCCTTTGGGATTATTCCCCATAGGATCCATGTATGGTATATTTACCTACATTTACCATAAAAATCAACCATTCATGTAGGTAAATATACCAGTCCCATGGATCCTATGGGTTCTAAACTCACACCCAATGGCCGGGTATGACTGCTAATCCGCTTGAAAATCATCCTCAACCTTGAGAGTGAGTTTGGGAGGTTGAGTTCCAATCCCTCCCTCGAAAAGAAGACGATTTTAGTTGAAAAATCAGCCCTGAAATACATTCCCAAAAAGCATACACGAAAAAGAGTTGCTTTTTTGTTGCCAATGCGGCGTTTCTTTTTTTTTTTTGAAAAATCGACATCGTAGAAAAACCTGTTGTGGGGACTTGTTGTGCCATTGTGTGCCATAAAAAGTTGACCCTTTTTTTACCTCCAAAGAAGAAAACCACATTCAAAACCCATGACGGATCAATGCACGGTATATTTACCTACATTTAGTGGTTTTTAGGGTAAATGTAGGAAAACATACCATACATGGATGCTATGGGTTAGGGAATTATGATAAGGCAAAACAATTTATGGCAAGTGTAGGTAGATATGTACATTGATCCTATGGGAGAAGAGCCTAACCTTTTCCTTTACCTTTTCCATTTCGCATCATTTTTGCGGGTGTCCAATCAGTTTCGTCCAGAAAGTGCGGAAAAATTCACCAGAAACACATTTCGAAACCTCCATCGTCAGCCGATTCGGCGTCACCTGAAGCATTTCTCGTAAGGTCCGTTGCTCCCTGCGCCACTCCAACACTTGCAGCTGGTGTTGTTGTCGATGGACTTCCTGGTGATTTTTTAGGGAGAGGATTTTGTTGGGAACTGCAACTCCTCCAAACACATCTTCAAGAACATAGGGTTTAGATAAACAAGATGATAAACAAATCTATTGATTATTTCATATGTAATGTGTATCATATAAGATGTTTATGTAAATACATAGCACTAAAACAAATATATATATATATGTATATTATATATATATATATATGATCTTGTATATACATGTATAATTGGCAAAAAAAACATGTTTCAGCTTGGTTTTTCTTGGCTCTCAACTAAACCCCTCAACAACCTTAAAGACTCCACCAATGTTTTTTTGGAGTAAAATGTTGAGCCCAAATCCACTTGCAAAGGAACATTAACTGCTGGGCCCGGGGGTCATAATACACTATCACATATAATCATAAACAATTCAAATAAGAATATTCATACTAAAAATGAAAATAAGATTCCATTAAACTTAAATAATCTGTACTGTACTAATAATGTAACTATTGAACTTTTATGAACTTTCAATCTTTGGGGGTCAACCCTTGCAATTCCAATTGTTCAAGTGGTCATAATTATTTTCACCCTGGAAGAGTAAGATGTTGAACCCGAAAAATGCAGGTTTGAACATGATTTCCCTTTTCACTTGGGTGTGGTCCCAGCCATTTGTCATTTCCAACTAAAGCATGGTGAGAAGTGCTGTTTCCGATTGATGCCATCTTCTTTGGCAAGATCAACAATGCTTGCTGTTCACAACACATACTGTTGGAAGAAATCCTGCACCTGGGATGTATAAAACCTTCTAAATAATGAGAAAAAACTACCAACCTCAACTGATGCAGGAGTTCTGAACCATCAACAGTATCAAGCAAAATGTAGGCTTTGATAGGCTTTATATTAACAAAAACTAATCTTTTCCATTCTGCCATTGCATGCCAACCAACCACCCCACCACCCCAACGGCCCAAACACGGCCTTCATGAGGCATGACCAGTGACACCAAGCAGTCTCCACAAGCTGCCTGATTGCAAAATGGATCAGATTCATCTAACCCCGCAGTGAGGTTGGTCAGTGAAAATGATGTCCCCAACAAATGCCGAAAAAACGGCCAAGTCGGACAACTTGACAACACATCAATTTTTCGGCAAAACTTAGGTCCCAAAACGCCCCAAGGTTTTTCACGTTTACATGACGTAAGATACATCTTTTTATTTAAAAAGAACAACCAAATTTCAAGAGGCTAAAATGGTATCCGATTTGTCAAAGGGACTACCAAGGGACTACCAAATTCGAAGGGACTACCAAAGATTCCTGGCCAAAAAAGTAATATTTCACGAACCTGGATGTACCTCAAATAAAGGGGATTTCCCCTGCCTTAGCTACCTTTTGGGGTGAAAACTCGTGTGACGTCGCTATAATTTGACCAGCAAAGATGTGTCCATTTAAGAATCACCCCTGGACATCCGATGGCTGGAAGCCATATCGGCATTTTGCACCTCTCCGCATGTTGGAGACAACGACCTGAAAGTTGGAATGGGAAAAAAAAAAACGACCTCAATGGCGTGACCTTTTTCTTTGGGGGAAACAAAAATGACTAGTTGGTGGTTGAACCACCCACCCATCTGAAAAAATATTCGTAAAATTGGATCATCTCCCCAGGGATCGGGGTGAAAATGAAAAATGTTTGAGTTGCCACCACCTAGAAATGATGTTCCTCTACCCAGCATGATCTTATCGATTTTGTTTGGAGTGAAAATTGGTAAGAGGATGCCATTTCCCACAACAAAATGATGCCAAATGACAATGTAATTATTTCGCTTAAGGGGTGAAAGTTGATGCAATTTTGGGAAAAAATCATGTCCCTCCACCAGGGTGAAAGAACTTGCATCCAAGTTTACCCAGAAATTATTCCAAGTTTAGGGCATTTTTTTGGTTGACAACAATGTTCATCCAACTATCTTGTTCTCCCATTCAAAGAACGGGAAAATTCCTTTACAACAAGTTCGAGGTGGACACAGAAAACATATATCTAGTTGGTGGTTGAACCAACCCCTTTGAAAAATATTACATAGTCAAATTGGGATCATTTCCCCAGGTAGGGGTGAAAATAAAACATAATTTGAATTGCCACCACCTTGATATCTTTAAAGCATGGAAAGCACCACAGCGGTCCATAGTAGTTGGCAAATCTAACACTTAACATCATTTAACCATTTTCCTTCCTAGAGTTGGAGTTTCCCTTTAAAGTCATTCCGAATGACAAATGAACAAAATCCCAGGTTTTGTAAAAAAACATAAGTGGTTGATGCTTCAGAAATTCGTTGCCAACTCAGTTTTTCGGATGTTTTTTTTCGCTTATCCCAGTGGATTTACATGGATTTGATACATGATTTACAGGATTTGTTTCGAGAAAAAACAGTAGATGTGTCTTCATGTTTTTCTGTTGGAAAGGGAAAGGTGCCCTTGGGCTCCAGCCCCACCCCACACTCCAAAGACCCAAGTTGGAAGAAGGGAGATGTAGGGAGTTGATTGTTTTGGGACCCAAGATTCCCAGATTTGCAAACTACCGTTAAACATGGAAAAGCCGAAATCCCTCAGTCGTGATGTCAGCAAAATTGATCATTTCATGAACAGCCAAGTTTGTCATTTGAATGCAACTAACCGTATTGATGGCAGCTGCTACAGGGGTGAACATGACCCAACAAAAAGCGACAAAGCGCTTGATTTTGACTGGGCCGAACTCCAAGAAAACCCAGTGAAAGGATACATTGAAAGTCAAGAAAAATCATTGGACATCGACTACTCCCCCGAAATTTAACATGGAACCTGAAAATGATGGTTTCCAAAAGGAATCTCCTTTTCCAGGGACTTCTTTTCAGGTTCCATGTTAAATTTCAGGGGTGTATGCCAAAAAGACATTGCTTAAGCTCTGGTTTTTAATAGTCTTCCAGTCATACCTGCTGAGGTTTCGTCTTTTGGGTAGGTCTTTTGGGGGTCATACTGTTGATGCTTCAGAAATCCATTCCCAACCAGCTGACATGTAGAAAACCCCCGTAAATAATGGGAGATTTGCCATATGTATCATATGAACCGGTGCAGGATTTCTTCTATCAACTGTAATGTCCATTAACTACGGCACCCCAGGAGGTGTTTTTTTCATGAAATCCCTGTGAGCCCCCGGACGAACGAACTGCCGGCTGCTCTGGCGCAAATGCTCCTGATTTCTTTTGGAAGGTCTTTCTTGAGTGGAGGAGTGAGCAGTAAAAACCATATGAAGCCATGGAATCATATCTTTAAATGTATAGAATATATAATATATTATATCAAATATGATATATTATATATAATATATCATATACTATATATATATTATATATATATATATTTATGTTTTGGGTCCTGCCAAAACACTGCAACAGCGGATCATGAGGGTAAATAGGGTTCCTTTCCGCAAAGATGAACAGACTATTTACCGACTAGTACAGGGTTTAGTCATGCCCCAAATGTATATTGCTGAAATATATTCCCCTACATTTTTTTCAGACTCAACCCCAAATTGTGGTTAAACATGGTGATCAATCCCATGGCATCGAATCGGTAACAAAAAATCACCAACCTTAACAAATCCTAGTTTCACCTTCCAGGGGGTGTACTTGGAGGATCGGGCCCCAGGACGGGTCCACGTACGTGGGAAAACATAACATGGGACCCGTGGGACCCCGAAACCAAGTTGGATGTCCCTCCAAGTAGTGGTGAATTTGTTGTTATGGTGAAAAATATACAATCGTCCCATGGATGCGTCATGGGTAATTGTTAATCAACTCCACTTATGGAAATACCCTCCTGCCATGGGAACCCACAACCTTCATGTTTAGAGGTTATAACCCATATATTGGGGGTTTAAAACTTTCATTTTTCATGGTTTTGGGGTCCAAGGGTGGGAACTAACACATCCCCTTTTTGAAAAGCGCGTTTCTCAACACCTCGCTCACCGTGATTTCACTGGACTTTCACATGAAACGGTCCTTTTGTGTCCAACAACTTTGAAGATCTTCCTGCCTGCACACAATGGTTGATCAGCAATCTGGATAAAACATCTTTAAACTACCAGTAAGCCAACATGGCTGGCAATATGGGAAATCACCATTTTATCCATTTCGGATATGGGAGATACATCTTCAAATGGTTATTTTTCAATTATCATGTTTGTTTTTAGGGGATGTAAACTGCCCACAGCTCACAGCAAAAAGTGCCACTGAAAATCAGTGAATTGGAAGATGAAAAATCTTCTTGGGACGCCTGGCCTATTTTGCTCCGTCTTAGCTGCATACACCCCAGAAAACTGACATGTGCCCAGAAAAGGTGCCATGTCGAAAGGAAAGTGGTCATCCAAGCATCATCTCAGGGGCTATGTTGGGTTTCGGGGGAGTAAATTATGGGAATTGAAAGGCACATGATTTTGTCAAGTGCCATTGTCCCTTGTCTTAGCTATCTCTATGCCATATCCCCTCTTCAAAGTGAACATTGACCGTAAACTTCATTTTATCTCCGATCCCAAGAGGATCAGAAAAATGATTGTACACAAATTACTAGCAAGGATGTGTTTTTTCTAATGATTCCATGTTGACTCCTCTCCACTCTCCAATTGATCATCATTCAAACAAAAAAATCATGGCAATAATTCATAACTAGTTGGTGGTTTCAGCCCATTTGAAATATTAGTCAAAATGGGAATCTTCCCCAAATAGGGGTGAAAACAAAAAATATTTGAAACCACCACCTAGATAACTTTAGACTAAAGTAGGGAACCTCAAATAATGTTCGAAGACTGACATTCCATCTAATTTTTTCGGCCAAATGTTCCGGATCAAGCTTCAGCGAACAAAACTACCCAAGCCCCACTCAAATCTATGCATCTATACATTTACCTACTAAAATCAAGCACATGTACATCATGTAGGTAAATATATACCCTAGTCCTCCAAACACCTAAAGGATCTGCTCACGTGTCCCAAGTGCCCCGCGAGTCGTGTCGGAGCCAGGCTTCTGAGTTTGGCCCAAATTTTGTGGAAAAAATGGCTCCAACTCCAAAGACATTTACACCCCTAGTTGGTGATATTTTACAAACATCTACCATGGAAAATACTCATCAAACCATCATTTGGCAGAATATGTGGATACCCCTCCGAAAACTAACATGGTTCACCTGAAAATGATGGGTTTTTTGATAGGAATCTCATTTCCGGAGGTTCATTTTCAGGTGAACCATGTTAGTTTTCGGGGGTGTAAATGTCATAAATGTGGAACTCTACGAACTCTACCAAATAGTATTCTCAAGGATCGAGGGTATGTAAAAACCATCCCGAAATAACACATGCACTATCGATGAAACAAATCCCTGAAGTTTACCATACATTTGCATTGTTTGATCCCCCAAAAAATCGAGTATTATGAGCAATAGGTATATGATTCTCATCTATGGAGATTTCCCACCAACCGTTGTGATATCTTCATTTTCTTGCCTTAACGAAAACTCGTGGTGTCTTCGTGTATGTGTCGGCATCTCCATTGTTCGCCTATGCTCAGCAACATCCACAATTTCTTGCAAAGATCCTTCGGTCTCCTGCCCGTTTGAAGTCAGAGCTGCAGAAATTTGTCGATCTCAAGGGTTCTTCATCAACCCTGCAATAGCTTTACCCCATAAGATCAATCTATGGATATCAATGGTATATTTGTTTACATTCATTTTTTTGATTTTGTAGCAAATGTAAGGTTAAAACAAAAACACTACACTCCCCAAATCTTACACCCTGAGATTAGGCCTTCATGAAAGGGAAAGTAAAAACATCAGCTGTTATGCTCTCTTCAGGGAGGGTAACATATTTCCACAAATAGTCCTCTTGTGATGCTGTTTGGAACGGAATCTTGAAATACATGGATGGTAGTTGTATGTTAGCAAGAGGTCCATAAACCGATGTGTTTTCGCCTTTTGTCCCGGCTATTACACTCCCTGAAACTAACATAGCACCTAAACATGGATGGTTCGAAGACTAGTTCTCTTTTGGGATAACTTCCTGTAACTTCCTGGCAGGTGCTATTGATGTTGGTTTCACGGAGATGGGGAGTGTAGTTTCATTAGAAGTGGTTTACAAACATAAGCTGTAGATCTGTAGAGGATATCTGGATCTTGCGCTGCTATATAGATGTTTACTTTTCTAGTTGGAGTTGGTGGTTCGACCCATCTAAGAAATATTAGTCAAAGTCGATCATTTCCCCAATTTTCGGGATGACAATAAAACATCACTAAAAAACCACCACCTAGTGTTTTTTTTTTGTGGGGCATTTTTTCCCACCAAAAGCTCTTGGAAGATGTAGGGGTGACCCAGTAGGCTTGTTGTGATGCCATATTTAGCTGCTCCTTGATTCATGATCCAATAATTCATGGTCCTTCTATTTGATATGTGGGTCCCTATCAACACCGATTTGCAAAAAAACGCATGATTTCGACCTCAAACTTTTTTGAATTTCTATTGGATTCTATAGGAACCATGTGAGGGTTTTGTGTTGATATGAGCTTTAGAACCACCAAACACCCTGGTGTTTTTTGGGTACACCGTGATATAGGAAATCATATAAGGTTATGAATTATACCCAGTCATTATACCCATATATAAAGTATTATAAACTTATGAATGGCTTTTAAATCTGGGGGAGAATGGCTTATTCCCAGTTATATCAGTATCATGAGATTCAGGGGAATAAGCCATTTACCCCCCAGATCCCCGTTCACCCGCGTCCTTGAGCAATCGGCCTGCAGAGGATTGCTGTTGTTGACCCAATCCCAAACGCTCAATGGGGTTGGCATACCGTTGATGCTTCAGAAATCCAAAAAAAAAACTCGCCAGTTGAGCTTGGTAGTTGAAATCCCCTTATTTACAGGGCTTGGGATACATCCCAGGTGGTTGTTTGGGATTTCTTCCATCAACAGTCATTTACTTACAAAACTGGGTATTTTTGTGGGGTTTTCATGTAGGTACAGTAAATATACCATAGATTGAGTGTCTGGGAATGTGTCGGAAAAAAAACTACACCCATCAAAGCTAACATTTTGAAGGGTGATGGAAAATGATTTTTCTTTTCAACAGGGTGATTTTCATGTTCTACACTCTCTGAAACTAACAGTTCGCCCCTGAAATAGACCCCTGGAATCTCGGAGATTCCTGTTGGGTTCCACCATTTTTACGGGCGAAAATGTTAGATTTAGGGAGGGCATTTATAATCTTCTGAGCATCTTTTGGAGACTCTTTGGATGACCTTGAAATCAATCAATACTGTCGCATCTCCCCCTAGATTGTTCACCATCCCTTGATCGGGAGGTTTTGTGCAAATGCTGGCTCCTTCCCCAGGAGATGTATCTGGAGTACGACCTGAAGTATGCGTTGATACGAACCGAAGAAAACTGCTGCAAGTAGGCTCCAAGACGCATAGGCCTTCCCAAACAGTAAAAACCATCATGAGCGCTGCCTCCCTTAGACCAGGATCACTGTGAATGTTGTGGGTCGAATCACGACGAATGTCAAACGTGTTGGCCCCTGCAATTGCCCCCACACCACCGAAGATTTCACAGAATTGGAAGACTTCCAAACCACCACGTGCAAATGAAGCGGCACGATTACGCCTTCCTTTCAAGGGAGTGGATTGGTTCAGAAAAAGGGAAGGGTAACAATATGCAACCCTGGTCATTATGTAGGACCCTGAGGCAAAACTGAAAAAGGAATAAAAAGCTGAAGATTTAGATGTAGATTTATGATTACAAGGATGCATCTTCAGTCTCCAGAAAGGGATAGATTGCACACAACCACGTTTGCAATGCAGCCAAAGAAAGAACTGGAGCACGAGGTTGAGCAGCCACCATGGCCACAACACAACAAAGATCACAAAGATCACACACAAGTCCCCCCAAGGGACAAAACCGCAAATGGAGCAATCAAAACAGCTGCCCAAACCAAGCAAATTCCCATCAATTTCAGTATCCCCTTAAATCCTGAGATGGAACCCTACAGATTTGAGAAGGAAACATCCCCTCTGAGATGGATACATTATTTGAGATGGTTCGTTGAAAGTAAAAGAATGCGCAGACAGCCCCCTGACTTGAGGATCCAAGTATGTCCTAAGGAAGGGATTCCCCCTACAATCCTATTCTGGGAATCGGATTAAGACCATTAATCCTGTTCTAGGGAGGGGTCTGGATTCTTAAGGATCATTGAATAATTCATTTCTCGTGTGTTGCGGATGAAATCGGAATATCCAACATATTCACGAAATCACCTCATAATGAAGAATCAACATCGGGCAATCAATGGATAGATGGCTTGTGTATTTGTATGCCTATATATACATAACACCTATACTATACTATAGATATAAAGTCAACAAAGTGGACCAACAAGATGGGCACAGATGTGTAATTAAATATACAATACTGTACTGTATCTTGGATGGATGTGTAACAATTGAATGAGGATTCTGGGCATTTCCCAGGTGATCAAAGATACATGTAAAGAAAACGGACAACATGATGAAGAAAATCGTCTCAAAGTACGCTGGCTAGGCCTCGCAAGACACAGACTTATGAATCAACAAAAAATTGTTTTTAACATATACACGCACCAAAGTTTAACATAGAACTTGAAAATGATGGTTTCCAAAAGGGATCTCCTTTTCCAGGGAACCATTTTCAGGTTCCATGTTAAACTTCAGGGGTGTAATCAGAACTGAGCTAGAAATCATAGAAGTTATTGCCTTATCATCATGCTCATCATAATGTTCCATCTCCACCTATTGCACCAACCTTGACGTAGCAGGGCAACACCAGCTGCCCAGCAAACCAAGCATATCCTCAAGCTTTTGAAAGGAAACTTATGTGAAAAAGAAACTCCCCAAACCATTGAAGTAGATGTGATACACTCCCATCCAAAAAACTGAGGTGGACCCTAAAACTAAGGTGGACCCCAAAAAATCCAAAACTTTTGGTGGACCCATGTTGGGCAATTCGGGGCGCCGCATAAAAAATCTTGAAAACAAGAACCAGCGCTAGCACCAGGAAAAAAAACACGGGGGTTGCTTCAAATTGAGTTTCCTTTTGGCTTCGGGCCTCCCAAATCAGCCAGAAAATGGATGTAAAAAACTATACCCATCGTCTGGCTGATTATACTAACTACCCCAAGAGATCCATGTATGGTATATTTATGTACATCTACTACCCGGATCCCGTTATAAATGGAGTGACATGGGGCCCCTAGAAATGGCCGAGAATCAATGGGTAGCTGAGGTTATAACCCTCCTTATAGGGGTTATATGGCTCCAGTTAGAACTGGTTGGGGCCCACCCTTGTATGTACGTAAATCATATACCGCCATACATGGATTTTATGGGCTATTTATATGGGCTATACCGGCTATACCTTCAAAAAACACGATGTATAAAGCTGCCATTGTTTGGAGCAAGATTCACAAAAAAAAGTTGAATCATCAAGATCACTTGATTCCTACCCGTATTCTTGATGGCTGAAATCCGGCTACAGTAACCAGTTGAGGTTGGGGGGTTCACCCCATTACTTCTAGGGTGTTTAACATCCAAACGGTGGTTGTTTGGGATTTCTGAACCATCAACAGTACTTCCAAACATCTTCAACTAAACTCTATAGATTCGATGGCAAATTTGATGATTTTTTTCCGTTGGTTTACCTTGGGCACTGCCTAAACGCTGTAACTGTTGTAGGTTAATAGGGTTCCCTCCATAGAATTAACAAAAATAGTTTGAGAGATTTGAATTTCTGGTCACTTAAGATATGCCGACTTGTGAAGAGTCATCTCTTTGTTGAGGAAGCTTCCCACTTTTTGCTGAGTCTCCCGACATGAGAGAGGCCTATCCGATGGGCGTGGGGTGGCTGACTGAGTCATAATCTAGGTAGTTGAGCCAAGACATCTGAAAAATAGTGGAGTCAATTTAGATTATTTCACCAAGTAGAGGAAACCAAAACTTTGGAACAATCACCTAGGTTCCTGATAAATTATCTTTTTATTATGTTTTTGTTTTAGTTTGTTCATGTCCAGTGCACTAATATCGCAATGAAAAATAACCCGACCTTTTTCCGGAACTAACAATTTACTGGGGTACGTTGTGGGGATAGTGTGACGACTATGTGGGGAAACAGGAGGGACATTAAAGAAACATTGTGTTTTCATACTCTCTTAAGCTGACAATCATGTTTCCACATGACCGTTTTCTATAGGTCTAGGTTGGAGTCACCCATTTCTCCATGGACTAGGCGGAAACATTGCTCGTCCCCAAGATCGGCTTCACCTCATGTCATCCAGAGATATCTTGTGATCGTTTGCACCATAAGATCCCGATAAGTATCCTGTACCAATAAAAATGTTCAATTTCAAATTGAACACCTATTGGAAACATAAGAAACTGAAGAACTTAAATCATTCTGTGCTAATCTCTTTCAAACGCGTAATTTCCATGTTCGGTCCGTCGTTGGTGCTGGGAGTTTTTTTTGACTTCAGATTGTGAAATCGGTCCGTCACTGCACCCACTACATCCCCCGAAAACATAAACAGTCCCTGGACATCCAAATTTACCTGTCGAGGTGAACGATGCTTTGTTGCTATGTTTTGGGGCTCCAAATATACACTAAACCTCAGGTACACTTGGATGTATATATAGGGATTGAACTTGAACAACTGTCATCCCCTCCCCCCCCCCCAAAAAAAAAGGGTGAATTTCAAACGACTCTTAACGACCAAAGAACCCGCGGGTTCCCCAGGGGGCCATGTTATCATCATATCGATCCTGGGTGCGACCGAGTTATTGAGGTGCACCTGGTGACAGGTTAAACCCGTTCGGAACTCTCAACCACCAAAACACAAAAGCTTCATATAAACCACTACAAGTAGACCATTACGTAACATAGTAAGCCACTTGTTCGCTGCAATGTTCCACGACGCGGTGTAAAGTTCAGGCACCAAGTTTGATCGAAGTTACAAATCAATCTCTGGTGCAACTCACCCATGGTGACCTGTAATTTGATGTACTCTCTGAGCCGTGCTAAACTCGGATGATTGAATTCAATGTGCTTTCCGGGTTTGTTGTTGCTGCAATGAATAAGGCCAGCTTTTGATGCCAAACGCCTCGCAGACCTCCTCGAAGAATTGCGTTGGGTTTATGAACATTGGGACATATGAGCAAAAAAAACTGAACTCAACAACCAATATAATAGAATATGCATATATAAGTATGCAAACAAATTATGTAGTTGTACAAACAATTTATAGTAATGGTGGTTCCTTTTGTAAAAAGAATAAACCCTTACCCTAAGAATCCAGACCCCTCCCTAGAGTAGGATTGATGGTCCAAATCCCATCCCCAGACTAGGTTTGTAGATATAATCCCTTTCTTGGGACATACCTGGATCCTTAGGGTTACTATAAAGAATGGTGGTTCGTGTAAGCCAACCCTATAAAGAATTTAGTGGCCAAGGGCTTACGACGGGGAACATTCTATGTTGTGGACGATTCCTATAGATGTTTTCCCAGGTGGAAAATTTTCCTATGACCCATACCCATAGGATCAAATGTATGGCATATTTACGTATACATTTAGACCACCTGGAAAGTAGATGGGGCAACCCCCATGTATTGGTTTATCATGGCCCCCTACTAATCCACTTTTTAGGGGTTGCGCCATCTACTTTCACTACGGTGTAGTTGATTTTTATGGCATATGTAGGTGAATATACCAGTCCCATTGATCATTTGGGCTGGGTTTTTTCTGCTACGCCAACTTTAACAGGAGCATTTTGCAGAAACCTCACCCTGTCCTGAGGGAAGGGCTAGGAACCGTGGTATACCCACCTGAAGTTTAACATAGCCCCTGAAAAAATACCTTCCCAAAAGGAAAGTAGTCTTCCAACCATCATTTTTCAGGGACTATGTTAAACTTCCAGGGAGTATTTACCAAACAAATCACCTACAAATTTACCCAAACAAACAACTCACCATTAATTTAGGTAAAGGTACCCATCAAAGTTTTTCAAAACACACACACAACAAAAGTAAGGCCTCCTGCACTTGTGACAGAAAAAGGTGGTCGACCCTTTGCGGCGTCCTGGTTTGGAGTTGGAGGTTTGGTCTGGTTGGCCACAAATTCTTGGGTTGGGACGTTCATGTTCTCCAGTTATGTTATGCCCCCGAAAAAGTCAACATTTTGAATCTCCAAAAAGTTGGATGACAAAAACAGATTCACATATGGTTATTTCCATATTTTTCCTTTTATGGGCCCTTTTTGAAAAAGGTGCCAGTTCCCGCCATGAAAGTTTTCTGGGGTTGTTCGTAACATCACCCAAAAATTCCAGGCGGGTGGATAAGCATATGATTTTGTTTGACCTCCTCTAAAGGTGATGTGAGCAACGAAGGCCAGCCATCCCCAAATCCTTCCCAGAGATGTATTGTGGAGCATCTGACGATTTCACATGGCTTCTCCAAAATCATTAGCAAACTACAAGGTGGGGCCCCTATTGTTGATGGAAGAAATCCCATTCCCAACCACCTGGGATGCTTAAAGCCCTGCAAATAATGGCATGATCTACCAACCTCAACTGGTTAGCCTGATTTCTGAACCATCAACGGTATCATAGCAAATCCTGAACGAAGTACTGCAGCAGTAAAATGCCAATGTGGCATACATGTTCATTCAAGTGACACCAGATTCAAACATCAGTTTGATGAATATGTTACCCTATAAAGGTGAAGTTTAACACTTCCTTCAACACCGGGCAGCAAAACAATATGCAAACAGAAACGCGCAGTTGTTCAAGGTTTAATGGACGAATCAAAGTCTACACCCATGGTTTTTGTGCTTCAGTTCATTCCAAGGGTTAAGTGAATAATCCAATCTTCAAATGTTCAGCTCAGGGTATTTGTCAGACACATTTTTGGGGCACCAAGAATAATATCAAGTTCATCAAGCAAAAAACTGCATGCAGGTAATTTTTTCATGTCACCCTAAGGATCCCCAAGGACCCTCCTTCATGGTTTCGGGTGGAAAAAACCCTGATTTCGACGGGGTGTTTTTTTGGGTCCTCCAAAAATGACCGCCGCGATTTTGGAGGGCGAAATCTGATTCTTAGGACCTTGGGAAGTCGTCATCATCTTCGATCCCAAGGCGGGGCCTAACGGGCTGCACCCCCAGGGTTTGTGAACCACCGGTGGTTTCACCCCGTTGTCCTTTCACGCGTGGAGGATAAATGGTAACCATAACCTTCCAAGGTCATGAGACGCCTTGGAAGATGCGGATTTATGTGGATTTCTGGATGGCTGAGATCTATTGAGATGTGAACCACCCCCTAAAAAAACTATATCAACGGCAAAAATCCTACTGTTCAACCTGTTTCAACTTGATGCTTTTAGTAGTAAAGCTATCACCATGGAAAAAACACTCATGAAAACTGCAAGGCATCTGGAAGACCGGTCTTCCCTTAACTCTTCTACAAGCTGACAATGCCCCCGAAAAGCAAACAAACAACTTCCCTACCCAGATGCTCAACGTATGGCCTATTTACCTACAAAACTGGGTAGTTTTAGGGGTTTTCATCCTAGGTAAATATACAAATATATATATATATACCATTCCCATTAAGCATCTGGGCTAACTGTATACAGGAATAACCATGGGCTGGGGGATCCCTTCTTCCAAGCTTGGGGAGTGAGTTAATACATCCATCCTCCCCTGCCTTAGCCGTATGTCACCCCCCAACGGGTTCCCCGGACACAGCGTCTCTCCAAGAGGAGAGGCAAAGGAATAGCAATTGCTGCAAGTACCGGACCTTGGGCGGGATTCGATCATTCGAGTGGGTTTTCCGGGCCCCTCCGGAACCTGCTTCCATCTTGTTGGATGATGTTCTGAGAATCAAGATTTTTCAGACTTACTCCCATGGTTATGTATTGTCATTTTTCTTACTGAACCGAAAAGCCTTCCCGTAATCCAATATCAATAGAACATTCCCAATTTGTTCTTAGCAAATAGATGTAAACAGAACCAACATCATAGCATCATTGCTGGATCCCATATTTTCTTTTAGGTGAAACCACCACCCCCCNCCCCCCCCCCCCCCCAAAAGAGTGTTGGGTGAAATCGGGGATTTCACCTACATAGACTCTATAACAAGGTAGCAGGGCCAAGTTCCCAAGTTCTCTACTTAAAACCAACTTCCGAACTTTACTTAGAAACGATGAAGGCAGGGATCAATCCTTGGAGAAGGTTAGTCTTACTTCACCATTTGTGACAACCGTGAGGTTTCCTGTGGTCCATGTTGCTAGGTTTTAAAGGCAGCAAAATCAGTTTGGTATGCATCCATGGGAGATTAACGGATGCGATTTACCGTATACACCCCTGGAAGATTAACATGGAACCTACAAATCACGGAGGTTTGGTTCAGATCATGTTCCTTTCCAAATGGGTGATTTGTAGGTTCTAGCCGTTAATCTTCCAGGGTGTACATTCATTTCTCATGAAAAAGAGATCAACGAAACGTACACCCCAGAAGATTAACGGTTAGAATCTGAGAATATATACACCCCTGGAAAAGGAAAATCATCTCAACCAAACCATCATTTTCAGGTTCGAACGGTTAATCTTCGGGGGTGTAGGTTTAGATACACCAATCCCATGGATGATATGGGAAATGAGTGAAGCACTAAAGCCTCTCCAGTCACAAAAAATTGCGTGTGAGAGGCATGATCTTTTGAAGATCTGCCTAAAGTAAACCACCTTTGCTTACCAATACCAAACCAACTAACCAGCTTGAGGTTTGCAATGAAGATCAATCTGATTACATATCATTAAAAAAGGGTGATCCGCAACAAAAAAGTTCATCATTTGGAAGATGTTGGTGAGAGCAAACAAACCATTTGAATGTCCCCGCCTAAAATTGGTCTTTTTTGTTTTTTTGGTAACAGATCCGCAGTTCAATCGTTTTTGTTCGCGATTCGCCTGCAGCACTGGGGTCTCGCAACGTACAGAGACTCCACCGCTCTGGACAGTTCTTCTCGGCCCTGATCAGTTCCCACAGATAGCAACTCGTTGACGTCAAAGATGTTTGATATTCTACAACAAAACATCTTGCTGCAATGAACTTCAAAGATACTCAAAAAACATAGCACAACAAGCAATATATGTAAACACATTCGCTTATACAAATGCTAAAAAACAAAACACTCAGCTTTATACATAGTTATGAGAAGTATATACCTTATTTTCAGGTAGAACGGTCTTATTAGTTGATCAGTCTTAGTTCCCGAAAAATCAGACGAAACCATACAGGAATCAGGATCCAATAGTACGCTTGCAAAGATTCGACTTGGAGGATATTCTATGCCCTAGGGATCCAATCACCTTGTCAGATGATCACCTTGTCAGATGATGATTGGGGTGTATAATAACCTCCTCACCAAGGTATTTAGGTTCCATTACCATTCTAAGAAGGTGATTGGATCCCAAGGGATGTATGCTGCGCTATTTGAATCATGAATCATGCCCGAGGTTCTGGGAGACTTGTTTGAAGGAAAAAAAACACTTCTGTTGCGGGCTGGTACTGGCCCTAGTGATGCTGGAATTTTGTTTCTACCTCTGAATTTTCCAAAAATAATCCCCCTGCTCTGTGGCATATGAAAACGCGTGGATACAATACATCGATAGACTTTTTATCTATTTATATATATATATAGAGTGACAGAACCCGTGTATATATAGTTATATACATATATATATATATATGGTTGGACAGTTGGTCGGCATAGGAAAAACTATAATATATAATTAGCCTACATTCTCGTTTACATATGTATATTATGTTAGTATATAAATAAATAAATCAATATATATATATATATCCGGCGGAAGAAATATACCCACATCAAGACAAGAGTACCCTTCCAACCTTCTTCCAAACTATACAAAAAATGCACCTGTGTGTAGACTTCCACCAAGGTCTCTCGACCTGACATAATTTTTGTTTTGATGGAAAAACTCTAAGGGGAAAACGCCACCCATGAGGGGACTACCCTCCCAAAATTTCAACGGCTAGATACCCAAAATGACGCCATATCAAAAGAATAAATACATTCTCCAAGCCGTCATTTTTGGCAACTTCTTACCCTCCCTAAAAACCCAACAACCAGTTTGAACCTTTTTTTTTCCCGGCCAGTTTGCCCCAAGCCATTCCAGGAAGGCAGCCGGAAAGTTTAGTGTATCTTTAAGGTGGATTCAATCTTCCCTAAGTTCCTGACCCTCAAAAATGCGGGCACTTTGAAGATCCAACCTCCAACAGTCTTTTTTGGCATCAGGAACTACAGCAAGGTGCCTTTCATGAGCTGCTTTGCAAAGAGGCGTGAAAAACCATCATCTATGGTGCCTTGGTCTTTTATTTGCACCTGACTCAACCAGAAAGCGGACAACTTCAAGATGCCCATTCTCAGCTGCAATGAAAAGAGGCGTCATGCCATGATCTGTGATGCTTTGGTCCCAGTTGGCACCGGACTCAACCAGAAATCGGACAATTTCAAGGTGCCCATTCCCAGCTGCAATGAAAAGAGGCGTCATGCCATGATCTGTGGCGCTTTGGTCTTTGTTGGCACCGGACTCAACCAGAAATCGGACAA
>DF241878.1:0-69767 GCA_000507305.1 Breviolum minutum Mf 1.05b.01 | reverse complement strand
CACCAATAGAAACTGGTTGGCAGCTGTGTTCTACAGCGAAATCCCCAAACCATACCCTTATTGAAAACCTCAACATGGTGGTATGGTGTGTGGTATGTTCTTGCTTGTGCTAGCTGTGTCAAGTCATGTATTGGAAGACGTGGCCTGGTCGCTGTGGGGCAAACAAAAGTGCCTGTGGGCATGATTTCACTCAATAGTTGGTGGCTAAATATTGGTAACTCCTTTCATCTCCTTTCATATGTAATTCGTAGGATAGTAAGCCCCCGAACTGAAACACTAACAAACTGCTGGTTGTCGATTGCAACACCGAAATAGATACAGTATATGCAAGAATGCAATCACCCTTTACAAGACGTTGTCGATACTCCCCAACTAACATGAAACCTGAACATCACGGGTCACCAACATTGCTTCCAGCAAAATCTTCCAAACCTGCCAAGTTGTTTTTGAGGTCTTCCCAATCATCATTTTCCCACACTTTCTAACCACCAAAGGGTCCACCACAAGGCGTGCTGCAGAAGGTGCTTCGGCCTGCACCTTTGGTGCAGACTTCACCAGGTGAAGAGCAAAAATGGACAGCACATACCTGGTAAGCAAAAACAAAATCAAGAGTGAGTGCGTGGGAGATGCTTGAGTGTTTCGAGTACGTTGAGTCCAAAGTCCATAGGACTTTTACAAGCATTTGTAAAATATCATTATATAACGATAAAGGATATATCATATAGATATATAATCAACAAAAACATCATACCAATATATTATATCATACTACAATATCATATCTCTCTTCTCTCTTCATCAAGTGAATAAACATATGTATAGCTTTCCGCGGTGTCCCAAACACCTCCCTAATATCTATATACCATGCTTTGCCAAGCCACACTGGAAACGAGGCCCAAACGCGGTGCTTTGTTTTGTCACTCATGCAATGTGTTCCCAGGGGATGATTTTCTTCCCGCACAACCATGCGATATCCTGAAGTCGATGGACAAACATCTTGAGGGACTGATGCGAATCGGTGACTAATGCTACTTGTTCCAAAAAGTATGGTAATTCTGCATCTATACCCATCAAATAATGCCTGGGTTTCAGAAAAGGTCGGAAAACCAACACCGCACAGTTCCAATGAGTGAATCTTTTGCAGGAAACATCAGGAAGCAATGGCAACCCAAGGATCTCTTCATGAAGGGAAGCTCGTTGATCACGAAGAAACCAGAAATCCAAACCTTGGGCCGTTTTTCAAGTGAGGTCAAGTGTCAACAGCCCATACAATTTTTCTGGTGGGCTTACTGTGGAACGAATTGTGGTTTCATGTGAATGTTGTGACTGTCTGTCTTTGTACCCCTTTTATTCTTCTGCAAACGTTATTAAAAGCAACATCTTTCTTTACTCTGCTAGGCTCTCGAAATGGAAGATATTCTCGTTCGAATCCTGGATCGTGGACACTTCAGTCCGGCTCACCTGGCAACCTTCCCCAAGATTCCGTCCACTTATGGCCTCACAGGAACCTCAAAGATCCAACGAATGCGATTCTAATTGTTTCCACTCCACCAAAATTACCACAACTGTTCCAAGGAACTACGAAGCACACAGCAGCCACAATGGCTTCAATCATTGCCCAGTGCACTAGAGGCCAGGTATACATCTCTTGCCATAAGTGAGCCACCCAGGTATCCACATTGATAAATCCAATCACATGTAGAAGCAAAATCAGCGGCAATGAGCACTGGCACAGTCCTGATGTCAAAGATCCCTACAAATTCATGAATGCAAATGTATGTAAGATGTAATATGCATTACAAGCCTAAATACTGTATATACATTATTGTACATTAAGATCAAGCTAGTATCCGTAGGACATCCCTAGTTGCGTATGTGTTTGTATTGAACAACTTGTTTGCATCTTTTTTGCAAATGATATTGTATTACTTCTGTCTAATCACCAATCTGATGATTGATTGTAATCGTATATATTATGTCATAATAAAAATACGGCAATTTCATATCATCTTAACGATCTTAATATCTTATCTGTTTCTTGAACAGTGTTTTTTGCTCTTCCACCATCAAATCTTCCAAGGGACCGGTCAAGGCTTTGGACCAAACGCCATGTGCTGTCAAGCTGATCTCGGGACGCCACTTGGACTCCACCTCCTGCCGAGGCCCCAGAGACACCGGTTGGGTTCCCATGGTCACGCAGCGATGTCGCTTTGAGCCGCTGGAACTGCACAGTGTTGCAGGGGCGACGCATGCAGAATTTTGGTAGATCAGAATTGTCCATTCATCCGGCTAACCAGGAATTAGTTGGGATGATTGGGATGGCTGCAGTAAGCTCCTAATGCAAAATCCAAGATTTATCATATCCGACTGGTGCAGGATTGTGTCCATCAAAAGAATGACAATCATTTACGCCAGGATTGCTAGGACAAACCAATGGGAGGCAGGTGCCATCTACTTTCACTAAGGTTCCGGGAGAATTGTAGTATCACCAAACTAAACCTATGAGAAAAAGGGTGGATTCCCTTACCAAGCCACCTTTGGGTGTAAGGTGGCGTGACTTTGCGGAAGTTTACCCAAAAGGTTCATATATCATGAGTAAAACATGTATGATAATCATTTCTACTGAAATCCTTTCACATTGATGCTAAGGTTGTTTTAACGACACCTACTCCGATACATAAACGCATAGGCACATGCTTAGCAGCTTGGCAGTATAATACTCAAGTCTTATAAGTGTTTGTCCCAAGTGGATGATCAAAATGGCAAATTCCCAAGCTCTTGTTTTGTATCTGTTCAAGTACCCTCCTAAGTTGCAACCACCTTTCAGCCAGCATCACACTATGGGATGCCACCCTCCCTTTGTATGTTTCCTATATTTCCTTATATAAAACCAGCCAAAATATCACTTTCTGATCTTGGCATCGCCCATCACTAATCAAAATCTATGAAGCAAAGACCAAAAGAACCTGGATATCCTGATGACTCCCATGAACCATATAACTGCCAAGAAAATTTTGTCCCTCAGGTGAAGCCTGCACAAGCGGCCATGACACATTGGAGGTGATCAACACTGATCTCGAGTTGTTGACCTGCCAGTGGATCTGTACCAATGTGCTGTGGTTGGCTTTCATTATTTCTACCTTGGAAATGTCTAGCCGTTAAGAGCCAGATTAGACATATCAGGAAAGGAGTCTCACAAACCTGGCAACTTTTCTTGAAGCTTCAGAAATGGTGACGCGTGTTTGAAGATGAGAAAACACATAGAAGATTAGTACGGACATGTACGGGCACATGACACAACAGAGCACAAAATCACTCTGCAAATTCATGCCAGCGTCATGCACAGTTGGCAGCCAACACATCTAACAACTCGTTCCATCATAGTACCATATACAGAATAGCCTCTACTGAACTTCTGAAGCATAAGTTCCAAGTTCTCCCAGGATTTTCATTTACTGTGTGACTTCCATGAGATGTTTTCCCCATCAGGTTGTACCTCTCATGTTTGCCAGGATCCCCATCCTGGCAATCGGCAGGGACCATCTCAGCATATCTCTGCCATCTCTGTTTTTCGGAGTATATCCAATATAACAAAGGGAGGAACTACCGAAACGTCACCGGTTTTTTGGTTTGCTTGTTTATTGACATCACCAGTATTAGTATTCCAATTAGTTTGTGCAGGCTTGCGTGCAATTTTGCTGAACTCCTTGAAATCAGAGCAAAAACAATAGCAATGCTGCTAAGGTACGACTCGCGCCAAAGGCTCCCGTTGCTCAACGCTTGCAGCAAGGCAGTACCTCATCAAAGAGAACATGATTTCCTGGACTTGACAAGCATATCACAACATACGGGTGGCGACGCAAAAATACACGCATCCAAATAATCCAAGCCAACCAAGTCTCTGCAGTACAATATCTCGGCAGTTCAGGGTTCTGTCTTTTACCTGGTTTGTTTGGGATCCTTCAAAAGAACTTGCTAAATTTGATTGGAAGCACATCATGCACTGGTTCACCTGCATTGATGGAATGAGGGCATGGAGAGTCTCCCTGTGTCCAGAGTCCCCTCCTATTTGAACACAATTCCTTGGAGATCTGCTCTTGAAAATATCTTTAAATACTTTCAAACAGAATCATTGAAATTAAACAATGCTCCAAGGAGCAAAACTGATGATTTGCATGTCATTTGCATGTCATTTGCTCAATGTTTGCTCCATTTGGCTGTGCAGTGTGGCCATGAACTTCACCTGCAAAAACGACTTGTTTGGGGCGACTTGACCCATGCGGACCTAGAGATACGTCCAGCTGCTCCAGGTGCTGCCGGAGCACTTCTGCAGCCTTGACCGACCCCGAGCCACCATCTCGGGTTGTACCATGGTTAGTGAGTCGACCATTTGCGTAGGGTTTCATGGCAGTAAGCCAATGATCATGTTAAATATGTTGATGTCAGCTGTGGGAATGAAAAAACACGCCGTCATGGGGAGGTTCGATGTGTCACAAACTAAGAACCAGGAACGGCCGGAGTCCCACATTCAGCATGTCCGACACATGGCCAGAGAATCTGAAGGTATGGCATACATTCGCGGTTTGCTACGTAAATACATTATACTCGAACATACTATATGTTTGTCAAACGTATAGTCAAACAATGGCAAAGCTATTCTACCGGTCCATCCTGCTTTGGAACTCTTGATCGGTATCTGACGTAAATTATGATAACTGTAGCAAGTAAATATCAAATTATGATCCATGTTTGGCCAGGGCCGGCCGCGCCCATGATCAGGATTCAATGTGGGATGAAGTCATGGGGCAGCGAGCTGTGAGCTTCGATTACTTGCAAGATCTTATCTCACAAGAGTGGCTGCTACGAAGGATCAACTAATGCTGCATTGCTTCAGTTGCTGGTCTTACATAGGAAACTCAATGAAACCCATATACTGTACTTCTACAACAGGGTAACTATCATCCATCATCATTTTGTTTGGGTCTACGGACATGTATCCTCTTCATATTATCATCTCATATCATCTCACCATGCCTGGGTGCCCTGAGTTTGAGGCCAGGGTCGGTTGACCAGCACAAGCCTCTACCTCATTCAAGACGAAGGATGTGATCTGACATGATCTTACCAATACCTTTTGCTGGAAGCTGCTTAAGTATGAAGCAAATTGCCACTGGATCAAAAGTTGTTAAAACAAAAGAAAGTCGACGGAGGTGGTTTCATATCCAACAAACACCCTTTCCACATCGATTCTGCTGAAAGTAAAAACACAAGTTGACAAACATAAAAGCCGCCTTGGGTAGGAACCTAGCCACATCAACTTCTGTACTCTTAAAAACACCGTCCCACATCAACCTCATGGAAATGCACCTCCCAAATCTGCATTTTTTTCGCCTGCGTTGATCTCCTCTGGTGAAACTCCAAAAACCTTGGATCACCTTATGCCTGAGCCATCTGTGAGCACTCGGTTTGTGCCGGACCCTCAGTCAAGGGTTGACCTGCAGTTTCCCGTGGGTTGCAAAGAGCAACAATGACCTCGGAAAGCCAAGGCTGCCAATTTTCCCGAGCAAAACTTTTGGGGTGCTAGGTTCCATTAGCACTCTGCTTCCATGCCTGTCAACATCAAACATGTCCCCCTCTCTGTCCGCATTGCCGTTGAGTTGGGTGGTGGAATGTGGTACCTTCTTCAAAATAATTTGGACATCATTTTATATTTTCATCATCCTCGTCGTCGTCTTCGTCATCGTCATCCTCATCATCACAGTCATTGTCGTCATCGTGGTCATCATCGTCATCGTCATCCTCGTCAATCAATCAAGCTGACTCTAACCTCATCAATGATTTATCATCCACTATCAGCTCTGTCCTATTCCCCCGAAATCCTGCTGTTTCTTCCCATTGCTCCACTAAGTCTCTAACTCCAGCCGTGACCAACAAACCCCCAAAGAGCTGCAACCATTCCACCGCAGGGACATGCGCCAAATATTCAGCAGACACCTCTCACGCGGCTGCTGTGCACATGCTTCTTTCTGTAGAATTAGGATGTTTAAGGAAGCCCGTTGGTTGATGTTGTTTCTTGGGTTTGAAGAGTCCTGGGTGTAGCGCTTAGCTGTCACGTGGGAAAATCGGAGGACCTGTCATGAAGAATGCAAACAACTGTCAATGTATACTAATTGAACTCATGAGGTATAAAGAACTTCACCATATGCCTCCCTTCACAACTCTGACGACGCTCATGATCCCAATCTCAGTCATCGCTTCCTTACCTATTGACATGTCCTCTCCTAACTCAACGGAGCATCTTCCCAGCTGGCCTTGAGTGTCAACACCGCCATGAGTTGCATGCAAACGCGAGAGGAACACAAGGCTGCTGCACGTAAACTTGTGGGAAAAGCCTGCGCAATTTTCATGGTTTCTACCCTACCCAAAGGGGGTTGCACGAAGAGAATGCAACAATGGCACACAAGCAGGAGATGAAGCCGGTGAGACAAAGACGCCAAGTACATTGCATTTTGATGCTTCACACAGCCCACAGCTACATCATGACGTCTGTTTCAATCAAGTTGTTTTCTCTTTTTTGGCGGTGTGATACAGTGAGCGGTAGAAACTGCACACAAATTTGAAGACTTTTGCCGCATCAATCCAACACAGAAATACAAAATCATATGATCTAGCTAATTGAATCCTTCTCAATCATGTCTACTCCTTACCAAACGCCTAGAGTCAGATTACGCCGTGCTGATGGTTTGTTTCGATCGTTTCTCTGTCCGCCTCAAGTGCCCACATGGTGGCCCCCTGCGCAAATAAAGGACAAAATGTCGCTGCGAAACATGATGGATACATCTAAGTAAAAACTGGGACGGCAAAGCACATTGTCTTGATACATTTTGATACACAATATTGAAATCAACCGCATTCAACGGAGCTTTTGGGGGGCAGACAAAGCAAGACAAAGCTTGAGAAGCAACTGCCCCAACACTGAAAATGTTTCGTTTCGATTCCAGCTTTTAGCATCTACTGGGCATATGCCATGAACACCTGATGGAAAATCTGGAAAAACATACTAACACCGTTACTTACTTTGGTACCATTTCTGAAATTAAATAGCGAGCATCAGTTAGCACCAGCACCTTTTCAACATGGTGGCCTTTTTCAATCATTTGGATGACCCATCTGCGCCTCCCAGGCAAAACTGCGGCAGGAGGCAGCCATCCTTGGAGTCAAACAGGAGTCCGTGGAAGAGAAACAGCTGGAAGTTATCGGAAACTCCTATTGAGGATGCGCTTTTTGTGTCGTTTTTGATAGTTCTTTTTGTACATGATTTGTCTTGATCAGTGAATTTACGAAGATATGACACGCACAGCAAAATAACAATAGATAGTTCAGTGGTCTACCTTTCACAACATTCCATGCTGCACCATGATTGTTGAATGGAATGTGAAGGTGTACATCAAAAAGTATCAAAAGGTATTGTTAAGGCAGTGAATGACCACATGGCATGGACTCTAATGAGCTCCCTTCTGCAAGCACGTACCATTAGAATCCGTTTTTAAAAGATGAAACCTGCTACTGATGGACATCTTGAGATGATCTCATCCGTGACTTTCAAAACTCATCTCTTGTGGTATTGAATGAGACGTTTACCTCGCCCCTCAGCATAAAATACACATGCACCTATCATGACATATGTGACGTGCCATATCATGACTCAGCCTTCATCTTCACTATTTGAGTCTCTGACACGCCCAACATGGACTGCACGAAGAGACTGTAATGTCCCAATTTGCTGGCTTCAAGATGAACGCCTGGCCCAAAGGTGCCAAACAGAATGGCCTTTTGGGGGCGATCAAACACGTTCAGTACCATCAAAATGAATAAACATGAGACAACTGTGCAGAAATGATAGTAACTACAAAACTACATATATACCATACATTCGGTACATCTTGGCTTGGAACAATTCTTTCAAGGACGCCAGCATGAGAGATCTTCAAACGATGCTTCGTGCAGCTGGTGAGTGTCCGCCTGCCAGAACTAGCAGAATGCTGCCCTGCAAGAAGAAGCCTGTGCCCAAGAAACATGTTCGCAAGATAAAATTTTCCGGATGACCCAATCTAACTAGTAATTCAATTAATTATTGTGTACATCCATGTTGCGTTCAAGTCAAATTGTACATACTGCAACACCAACCGTGTTTTCACTGCCTGGCACAAAAGGATATTCTCGCAAATTTGGAAAACACGCCATCAACATTCTGCCAAATCCAGGGAACATTAATTTGTTCAACGACAGAATCCAGAGATGGCATCTCAATAAACTGATGCAAATTAGGTCAATATTTTGGCATTGCTTTGCTGGAAAAGGAGATTCCCTCCTCCAGGCATATATGAAGCTATGGCAGGTGAGCACGAACACTATAAATGATTTTATGTAAAACACATATAACTATATACTAATGACATATCTATTATCAATCTATTATTGACAGACAATGTGGTTGAATCGTTCCCGCCTACTGCGAAACCTCCCTTGCGCCCAATCAGATCAACCACAAAAACGGAGACGATCTCAGTATCAAGGAGATATGAGACAAGTGTCAATGGTGTTCATGGAAAATGTACAAGGAACCAACCGTTTGACCATGGTTGTCACACATCAGGGAATTTTTTTTCACACAACAACTAGGGACTTCTGTTTCAAAATGTTTTCAGTTCAAATGCAGCGTCGAATGATGCAACATGACTGACTGAAAGCGCCTTGAAATCGCTCAAATACTTGCCACCCATGATCTTATGATACACGTTCGTGTCACATCGATAGTAGGTGCATAGTCATTCCACAAGTCTGCTCAAACGGAATATGTCACCACATTGGAATGTGGTGAAATCCCCCTATTCTGGGCCTTTCATTCACGCGTGTCGTCAGGTGTTACAATCCAAGGCACTAAACCCACAAAGTCGCCCACATTGAACAACATGAGAAGTCCATGGGGCAAATCCTTGGGAACACACCAGTGACCAATAAGTTGAGAGAATGGATAAACCATAGAAATGGATACATCGGTAGTATCATATAGTCATATGAAAATAATCAGAACTAGGAATGTATAATAAATGTATTGCACATATACAATCATAAGTGCCATAAATCTTTTCATGGTTAAGGGTGCGTAACCGCGGGTGACTTTTAGGTCACTGCAGACAGAGGATTAAAGAGGATTGCTACTGCGTTTTCCTGGCTTCATTTTTCTAACTTGTATTGTTGTGTTTTGCATTGATGAAATATTTATTCGCTCTAGATAAATTTGTCTTAGCCATTCTATCACTCTTTTGTTTTGTTGCATGTCTTCTCCAAGTCGTGATGCCGTGCGCAGGTTGGAAGCAGCCTTTTTTCAGGGCATGCGTGCCACGCAGTACTGAAGATCTACATGTTACGAAGAACGGACACGACATGCTGGTGCGCTTCTTGCAGCTTGTCACCGCAATCGCAGTCTTCAAACATTCCCTCCGTAGCTATCAAAACAGCACGGATTCCGGTACCAAGGCTTTCCGCACGCGGAAGGTCGCTGCCGAATGGTCTTCAAACATGAAGAACTGCAAGCGGTCCCTTTGCAACGTAGTTGCCAATCCATTTGGATGGTCAAAAGTCCTGAACGTTTGCGCGTCATGGCCAAGGAAAGGCATGCATGATGAATTTCAATGATGCATGTTCAGTCAATGTCCCCAAGAAATAGAAGCTGATTCACGCACCCTTGTCCTGTCCACACTCACTCCTTGCATGCCCCCACCAGCTGGCGTCAAGAAGTTGATGAGCTCCTGCCCTGACCATTCCAGTACCTGGGGTAATTCCAGGACCATGCCAGTACATGGGGCATACCATCCAGTACCTGCATTACCATTCCAGTACCTGGAGTACCATTCCAGGACAGGAATCCAATGCAACCTTAGCCAACTGCAGCTTCCGTTTCACTTGAGCGGATCACATTGGTGCAAGTTTGCCATCATCATTGGAAGAAGACGAAGAGCTAGAAGAATCATCTGAATTGCTACTCTCATTCTTGGCTTCCTTGGAGTTCCCTGATGCAGCCACCTCCTTGGACTTCAGTGATGTGCAGCCTGCTCGGACTTGACCGACGAAGCCTCGTTGGAATTCATTGGCGCAGCCTCCTTAGAGTTCACTGATGCAGCCATGCTAAAGATAATGAACAGGTGGCTCTACAAGCAGAAGTACATTATTAGAAGAACGGTATTTGTGGACAAGTTTGAAAGGTGGCTAGCTAACCATTAGGCATCTGTTGAAATTTTTTGACCAGGAAGAGGGGCAAAGTGTTGTCGAAAGGTGAATCACAACTAATCAGCCGAGTAGCAGCAGATTTGTCGCAAAGAGCCGGAAGCGGACTATGAGCCCTGGCACGGCCATCCTTTTTGGAAGCAAGCCAAAGACAGAGCTGATCTTGGCACAAAGCGTTCCAAGCATCTTCCACACCAAGGTTGCCCTTGTTGCTAGCATTGCGCCGAATGGTGTCCATTTGCACTGCAATGTCCTTCACGGTGATTTCTTTCCTGTCTGGATGCAGGGAAAGATCTCCACATCGAACAGCGGCTAAAACGTCAGCAGGCGTTGGAGGAGTTGGGCATGCTGCTGGCCGTTCTGTTGACAGCTTCAACATTCCCATCACTTCCAGGTTGATGCGCCCCTTCTTGTTCACAAAAGCTTCCACATCAAGCTTCATGCGCTTGGGTCCGGACATGGCTCAATCTGAAATCTGGTCATCCATTTCATCAAGTCTCCATTTCCACGATTGTTCTTCATGAACCTCATGAACCTGTAGAGGAAAACTGTCTGAGCTCCTTTCACAAAATGTGGTCTCAGTGTTCTCTTGAAGTATTCTACTCCTCTTCCGTTTGGTTGTCTCAGATCATCTCTATCAAGCAATCTCTTGTAAACAGAGGCCTCGCCTTCAAGGCGATTTCTAAGTGCGGGTCCCTACTTTTCAGATTCCAATTCTGTTATGTCACACCAATCATCAATTGCATCTTCGAATGCAAACCATGACGTCTTACCGTCAAATCCAGGTGGGAACTTCGTCGTCACCTGTGTTGTCATCATCAACTGGCCTCTATGAGGCTGCATCCTTTGTAATGATGAGGGCAAACATGATAGTTGCATTACATAGACACATTAACCATGGTTTTGGCGCCCGCCGGAAACGAGCGCGAAGCCCTTTTCATATACATAAGTATACAGCACCTATACGTGATCATACGTACAATCACATATATTTAAATAAATATCTTGTATCATCGTCTTATTGGCGGCATAATTCTACAGTGAAACATGGTGCGACCCCTCCTTTTCATTAGTGGTAGCAGTGTGGTTGGTGGAGGTCAAACGTGTTGGTCAATTCTGAAAAGTGGTAAGATTCAACTATATTCAAATGTTCTATATGCCGTTCCATTGTCACCAGTGCTTTTTTTACTGCGAGCCACATCGTACTAAGCATCTGAGTTGTCAAAGAAGCAAACAGCAAACAAGTCTGAACTAATTAATTAAGGTTTTGATCCTTCCTAGGCTGTATCCCAGCCATCTTCTCTCCAAAATGAGAATGTAAGCCAATCAAACGACAAAGGAATCTGCAAACAAAGAATGGCGAAAAGCACTCTCACAGATCCTGGCTCTTAGCTGATCCCGTGTCACGTACTATGGAATCAAGCAAAAGTGAATTGAAGCTGATTAAAACAAGAGGAAGAGATGCGAGGAGTCAGTCATGTTGGATTGTCTGCTATCAGCCAAAGTAGAGCAAAAACTCTCAAGATGTCCCGATGCTGAATCATAATCCTTGCCCCTATGGCCTCAATCAACCATGGATGGTTCTCTCCAAGCAACAGTTCGATGTGGAAAAAGCAAGTGCTGATAGATGAGCGGACCCCAAGTGTCAATCAAGATGGTGGTGCAAGACAAGAGGGAGAAAAGAATCCTAGGTGGCGACATTCATTCTTCAGGACAGCTGACACCAAATCTATGAATATTACAAATGTTTGATACCAATTTGAGATCTTCTAGGATCTTCTGAAATCGCCATCACCATCAGCATCTTCAATCTCCAGGCCCTGTATTTGGCGAGCGTTTCAATATACGAGTTCACTAGGGTCAGCTTTTCTCCCTTTGCTTCATGATTCCTGCATGTCAAGGCACCAAGAAAAGGCGATGCGTCCCGAATACTCTTCAGACAACAACTCCTGCCAAGTCCTGGTGATGAACATCATTACGACTCGTTCAGTTGATCCGGCAGTTCTTTGAAGACTTGTATCATATAGATTATCATATTATATCAAGGAAAATCATCAACGTAGAGCTCTGTACCCAACCTTCAGCAACAATCTGCCTACATTCGAGGAAGGAATGCTGCTGAAGAAAAATGTGCAACAAGAAGAACGGTTGAAAGTTCCACCGTTGACACCATTACTTCCAAAATCATTTACAATGCCGGCAAATGGACACCTATGAATCACTAAGTGAATCACTACACATCCAATAAACCCACTAGCATCATGAGGGATCCTCCCCAAAACCCTCCATCCTTAAATTTCGCTCATGACAACTCCTACAGTATGTATTTTGTGGTTTGCAATGTTTACGCTCTCAACATCTCTCAATCCAACTTACCATCAGAATCCCAGGAAGCCTCTCGTCCATGCTCTGTGCGCTCGAATCATCCAAGCAAAGCTGACCTTCCGGGAAGTCCACGTGTAGAGCTTAGGGTCAAAATCACATCCACCTACAAATACTTTCTTAATCCCTATGTACTACAGTAAAGGTCTAAGTAGTCACTGAGAGGTCTCGGCAAGCAGCCGTGAGTTGTTAAGATCATGTACAGTACAGATCAAAGAGAACAATGCTCTAAAGTCCCCTGGGATCGGTAACCAACTGAGCATTCATGCTACAAAGGAAACAACATAGGAGTCCGAGGAGTTTCAAAAGACAGGGAAAGCATCACCCTTCGCCACAAACTGGCTAGAAATTGGAAGTGCCATCTGCTAGATGACAAGAACTTGTTTTTGGCGTTGGAGATCCGTCAATCGAAACATCAACACATGTGATGGACTGGACCTCATCTGGATTGCCTACAGTTCCCCAGTGGCTGCTTGTGTAATCACCCCCAGATTGACATTGGTAGCATACCTTTGCACTGCCATGGTAATCCTTTATTTGAAGAAAACGCAGCTGTTTTGCAGTCTGGTTCCAAGTTCAACTACTATTCCAATCTATTTCTCGAAAAAGAATATGTCAGGTCCTTCTCATGGGAAGCCCTTCTTCGGGTCCAAGGAACAGTTGGAATTCCAGGAGCTTCCATTGCTACGATGCACCTCTGTGAGCACTTGCCTGGCCTGGTGCATCAAAAACTTCAGTTGCACATGGGGGTGTTAGGAAATTGAAGATGGTTCCTTCAAAAAATACCATTTGAATTTGAATTTGAATCCAATTTGAAAAGGAAGGAGTCCCCCAACCACCTTCTTTCAGGGTATATGTGACACTTGAGCGGTATAATAACGGAGTGTAGTATAATCATCTCGAAATGATTGAATGTGACGTTTTGATGGGTACTATACGTATACTAACGATATTCACAACCCTTGCCATATGCTTTGTTTTCTAATCCCGCTGTTTAGGCGAATCTGCAATAATTGTAATCTGAGTCTGGCTGGTGGAATTGGGACTTGCACGCTGTTTGAGTGAGTTGTTCAGTGCTCAACTTGCTAACGTGCGTGATGTGCAACCGAAACAATCTCACTTGTCTCAGCAACTGTCTCACCTCCCCCAGTTTTGTTTTGTTTGGGTGCTTTTTCGTCACGAATGACTGGTGCCTCATCCGTACGACCCCGAGCAGCCAAATAGCGGGGAGATTCATAAATAAATCTGCTCGCGACACCCAGGACTAGCATGGCGATTGCTTGGATCTCTTGTATCTTCTGCCAATCAGACTGAAAGAATTGGGAGCTGCAAATGGTGATCCCACGTCCTGCATCATGCTGTGCTGCATCATGAATGCTCACCCTCAAAGCCCAGCTTCAAGTCGTGGAGCCAGAGTGTAAAAATGAGAGTTTAAGATTGACTTATTTGAATCTATTTGATGTAATTGATGTACCTAAAGGAATCTAAAGTGGAAAAGGATGGAAAAGGGAAGCTATTTTTATCTATTCTTTGTTTTTTCAAAGTCCTCCTGGTTCTGTGGTTCTTGTTGTGTCTGCTTGTCCTAGTTCCCTGGTTTCTGGTCCAGTCTCCTGGTCCTCTAGTCCTCTGGTAGTAGCATGTGGTAGTAGAAGTCGTAGTAGTACGGAAGGAGTAGTGGGAAATGCACTTTTACAAGTACAAAATATGGCAAATAGAGAAATAACATGGCAGGCAAGGCATGTTAGGCAAGTTCAGATGTACAAACTATTGCAAATAATAGTAGCTTGCAAAATGCAAAAAACATACTGCAAAAGTAGTTTACAAGTAGAGAACACTATAGAATAGGAAATGTCCCTCTATAATTATCTATAATTACAATATACAGCAAATAGCACGTTTACAAGTACGAAATACTGCAACTAGGTTGGGAGATGCTCACGTACAAGCCCAAAACATTGCCTTCAAAAAATGTTGCAGATAGTATTGCAAATGCACGCATATAATATAAATACGACATACTGAGATGGACATGTACAAGTAGAAACGACTTGATTCATGTCTGTACAAGTAGAAAATACCACAAACAGTATGCGAAATGCACGTTGACAAGTACAACATACTATACACATGTTCATGCATTTTCCATACTTTTTGCGGTATGCACTACTCATCAACCTGCATTTTGGATCTATGGTGCTGCTGTTGGTGTTGATGTTGTTGGCAGTGTTGGTGCTAGAAAGGTGGAAGAAAGGCACACTGGCATCCAAGGCGCTGAGGAGTGGGAGGCCTGGAGCCACCCCAAAAAAGGGCAAAAAGACACACCATTCCGCACTTTTCACACCCTTGTGCGGGTCATGAATGCCATCCAAAGTTATATAAGCACATCATATGACATCAATCTTTTTCGCTTTAGGCAAATGAAGTTGACAAATCTGCCCGGTGGTCTCAAAATGTCCCACGGTCCTAGTGGCCAACCTAGGCTCAATGCCGTCAGCATGGCACCACGCGTTCGAGTTGGTAAAAACCTCAAATTATGGCTGGGAAACCAACCGCAAAATTGAAGCTTAACCCAAGAACTACCATCTGGAGATTGGTCATCTGATCCAATCGCAGAAAAACAAACAAGGAATTCTCCCTTTTACATTCTCCATATAGCAATGAGACATGGATCTCTTGAATGAATGTGGGAATATTCCACTTTTATGTTGGTTTACTATGCTCGACAAAATATTCACCATTTCAGTATCCTGTTACTACTTCGCCCAAGCACTCAATGTACCACGGACTTACCACGTTCCAGGCGATCGCCCAACTGGCAGAACTCACTGTTCTCAACACCAACAGCCTTACAAGGGGCATCAAGAACTCTGTAAAAAAGGTACCCATCTCTTAATGTGATTATACTTGATTGCTTCAGCAAACTACTAGTAAAAAGCACATAAAAAACAGGACTTCAATCTTAAACTGATTTCTGCACATTTTCACCCCATAGACCTTGGGTCAATTAGGAGGTGAGGGGCTGATGAGGTGACGCCCTATCAGGTTTCTGTTCAAACGAATCAAAAAACATGTCTAGGGATTCGGGATCTTTAATGAATTTTCTGCACATCAAATCTGCAAAGAAATATATACTGTCAAATCCACTGGTCAGCAAATCAGATCTTTTCAATCTGCAACTTGTGGACGCCGAGGGAAAACTGGATTCTTGAAACAACTTTAATCAAACTGCCGACAGAGTCAAGGTTATTCAGCTCTACCCGACCCTTAACATGCCTTTCTAGATGTATTTCAGTTTGTCCTCCCCAAGAATCTTCCATCTAAACTGAGAGCATTCATGGCAATTTCACATCCAACACCTCTTCATGCTCACTGCTTCATCCCCTTTGTGCAGCATTCGCAACATATGCAGCGACCGTGCCATGGCGGATGCGTAGGACAACAAAGCGGCCACGGTGATGGAGAAACTCAACGTGGGTTTCCGACCTTAGCCCCACGAAACGACAAAGCTTACATATGAAAAAACTAGTACCCGCAATGAAACAAGTCTCTTTCAAATATAAGTTAAAGGTACGTAAACAGTCTTCATGATCTGTATCCCTTCAGACATCTTCAACCTTTTTCCGGACTTGCTCCCACTTTCCAATCTTTTTGGCCATTGTCCAGGCATGTCCAGGCACCATTCGTACCAAGACACCCATTCGGTCTGCTAAAACAGGAGCCACAAAGGTTCCAAAGGCACAACCTGACGATGAAAATAAAAGATACAGTAACCATCCAGCACTCGGTGGCAATTGACATGCCGGTGTGCTGGGTAACATGGCCATCTTTTTCAAGGATTTCCAAAACCATTGCCGTACACCAGTACACCCCCCACAAGGTTTATCAATATTTTCCGTCTCTATTTCAAAGGTAAAATCTTGGACCTTTGCGCATGGTACTAGTACCATACACCAACTTGCCACCTGCTTGAAAAGCAGCGGCAAAAGTAGAGAGTTCCTCTCGACCAGCACCTCAATCTTCAGATCTTGAAGCGTCTCACGTTGATGACTATCGATGACTATCGTTTGTGTTTCAGAAACGTCAGTTGCTTGGCGATGTTCGTTTGTATGTCAAATTTCCTTGGTGCTGATGTTTCAATATTGACACCCTTTGGGGGATGCTGCTGCTTGCAAGTGGTGACAAGAATGCGGGAGCACTTCCGGCAACCTCATGAATCATATTAAATGACCCTATGCCAACCAATACAAAATCATAACTCAGAGAAAGGGTTCGTCAAGAATGAGGCTTCATAAAACAGTTCTAGGCATCTATGGCTTCGATGAACTTTCATGTTTTAATACGTGGAATCCAGGTGCCAAATCAGTGAATCTTTTGGGTTTGCTGAGTGCCAAACCAAAGTGAATCTGCAGTCCTGGAAACATATACGGAGTCATCTCCTTAGTCATTCAGCATCTTCCCACAAAATCTTCACCACGTTTTGTTTCAAAATCTTGCATCCCAACCTTATCAACCTTGCCTTCGCATCTCGGCAAGGTCATGTTATTGCGGAGTTTGGTGGAATGATACGGTTGATGGAAAATCCTGCACCCACTGACCGGTAGTTTGTCCCACTATATGCAATACATCCCAAAGGCAGGATTTGAGCATGCTCGTGAATTCCTCCAGGGAACCTCTCCCAAACGTCAGATCCTCATGAGAAAGTCCTACGTTTGAACATGTCAATCTCAACAGGTGGCTTTCAAGCAGTGCTGGATGCTTCAAAGAAACGGCTTCTGATGTGCTGTCTTCCCTCTAAATCTGCTGTCTTGATATAGATTGTGTGCAAACATGCGAGTGCACAATTTATCATAATTAATATGCAAAAAGCCATGCATGTTTATGTGCACAAAAATTACAATAATTCAAGGTGGTGGCAATGATCCAACTTTTTGTCACTTTCTACTTTTGACGTCATCTTGTATCAGCTCCATTCTCACACCCCCAACACCGCCCAGAATCATATTGGATTGCCAGCACTGCCACCGCGATGATTGCGAAGGTGAGATGTACAATATGAAACTTTCCAAAAGGCATGGCATCCAGCACTTCCTCAAAATGCACAACGACGCTGGAACAGACTTGACCCTGCGAGGGGGGATGACAGAGGGAACAAAGGAACTAACACATGTGATAATCTTGAAACCAAGTAGGTTCATTTAGTACGATAGTGAGTGCATCATACTCGGAAAGCACACATCCTGTCGCGTAGATAGGACTCTTTAATCTTGCTTTGGGGTTGATCATACTTCTGACTTTACATATGACTCCCATAAGAAACAATCAAGTTCTCTATGCAAATGCCATTGGTGCAAGCCAAAATAACACGCAGCCCATTCAGACTCTTGACTTTGCACTGATTGCATTATCCACTATTCACTATTCATTACAGTTTCTCAACCTGAAGTAGGGGTAATCTACATCGAGCGTCGCAAACGGTCACCGGCGTTTCGGCGAATGTGCAAGAATCATAGCCCTTCGACATTGACCTGTGTCAACAGATTGGGATCAGAGACCGAACTGAAACCAAAGAAAAGAGCAATAAAATGCAAAACAGTATAGAACTGAGGGAAAAAGATCATATGTATGGTATACATGCATACGTACATTACATTACATTACATTACATTACGTTACGTTACGTTACGTTACGTTACGTTGCATTACACTACAGTACAGTACAGTACATTACATTACGTTACATTACATGAGATAACATAACATAACATAACATAACAAACATCACATAACATAACATAACATAACACGACATAACATAACATAACATAACATAACATAACATAACATACAATTTAGCATCCAACACTTGTGTATTGTTCCGCGCTTTTATGATTCCTTCGAAATGGCAAAGAACAGGTTGCCGTTTCAACTGGTAGTTATACTTACAGTATTTAAAATGGAATGCACATACATCTTATACAGTAATATAGTATGTACTGCAAATATTGATCACAACCCTGGATGCGTAAAACAAGTAACTAACCACACGGATTTCCAAACATCAGCCTGATATAGAAACGGAGCCAAAGGTCTGGGACATTTTCCTCGAGCCACCATGGCTACGGATGGGTCTCGAGTCTCCACGTAGCCTGGAAGAAACTTGAGAGTATTCACAGAGAGGCAATGTTCTGTTGGTGAAAGTGAATAAGAAATTTGTTAAGAGAAGGAGGTCTGATGCAAAAAATCAAAAAGCCAACCTGAACAAGAACAACAATGTGCATCCATTTCCCGCAATCAAGAGGGTAGTGGAGCCATTGGAGCTTACCATATCTTGAGCCTATCTCCGTTTCATGGTCACCGCTAATGCTCCCTTTTTCTTCGCGCCGACAACTGGCGCATCAACGACTAGAGCCCTTTGGCGCGAATGAAATCCAGCGTTTCCTCCTTGGTGGCATTCCAAGATGCTGGCATTTCATCCTCAAGAAAACGGTACCTGGTAGGCAACAGGAAGAGAAGTTGTTGGAGGGGATAGCACCCCAAAGATTTGGCTTCAACCAGGAAGGACACCTTGAATGAGGATGAATGAGGGACTAGGCAGTTTGAAAGCGTTTAGTTTACAAAGAAACCTCCAAACGTGGCCACGTTATCGTTATCGGCAACATCAAATGCCATCCTCAAGTAAAGCATCCAAGATACTTTTTGGAATGGTGCAGGAGGTAGAAAATCTTCTGCACCTCATCGCGTTTGAAGTTGTCCTGATCCTCTTCAATGTACTTCAAACAAGCTCGGGTGAATTCCCCAAAGTCATGACCTTTGCGGTGGCGTTTTGTGAAAACGGTTGGCAGGTCGACAGAAGAAACATCATTCACATTGATATGCTGATACCATCAATATCATTTCATGAAAAATGTATGCCTTAGCTTGGAAAAAATAACTTCCGACCTGTTGATGTTGTTTTATGGCATGTTGGATTCACATCTGTCTTTCCGCCTCATCCAACATCCCTCAGAAAACAAAAAAAACACCACCACCAACACCAACAACAAACTTCACCAATACTTCACCTGCATCAGGCCGATCTTCTAAGATCTCGCCGTGCACCAACCCCACCAAGAACAATAAGAAGTCCTGGATGCGGCGGAAGAGTTTCAAGGATCGAAGCTTGTAACTTCTTTTCCCAAATCACCCCCTCCTTGCGTCCCATATCCCCAAGACCACCACGAAGATTGTGAGCAACGCCTCAGGAAAAGGTATAGTTGCTCTATCAGCAACTATCTTTGGAGCAGGTCTTCGTGAAGAATGCATCTCAATACTTTAACATAACACCGTAACACCAAGCAAATCATGAAAGCATAATGGAAGCAAAAAATATTGATTCATGACATGTTGAGGAACCACAAATCAACAAAGCATGGTGCCTCGTGGATCATGTAATACAAACATGCAATTATCAAATTGAAGTATCACATCAATTCACTTGGATATCCTCTTGATGTCGTCAGGCCAAATCACAAAATCACATGAGATCACATTGAGGACTTGCATCAAGTTTGAATAGTTCATTTACTTTAATGCAAGCTTGTGTATTGTTTTGCGAGGGGAGCTGCCACTACCAGCATCACTCTTCTATGCCTGAATGGCCATTACAAGTCCTGTTCAGAAGCCATGTCTCCGGAACAAGGCAGAACATGTCGTTCTTTTCTTGTACCCTCTTTTGATGTTCCGGTGATGTGACATCTTTCTACCAGAATCTATATGGTATGGCATTTATGGACTGTGTCCTTTCCAAAGCCAAGTGACAACAGCAAGCAGCAGCAATTTTGTGAGTGTTTTTGTGACAGTAAATGGTGTAACTTCCAAAAGGCGAAAAAGAAAGGCAAGGGCTATGGCTACAGACCAAAACATGGGAGTGATAGTATTGATTCCCGCATTTCAATACTTTTCCATCTTTTTTCAAATGAGTTCAAATACCGTTAAATAAATTTGCATTGATTTTGATGGATTCTGCGGCAAACCCTTGGCTCATGTATACACAAACACTCATTCCCAGCTCCGATAAGATATACCTGGTGTATTTCCTATCTGGCATTGGCAAAGAACCTTCACCCAACCTTCCTACCGCGCATGGAAACCCACCAAGGCGCGCGTCAAGATCTGCGTTTCTTCGGGCAGGGCCTGTGCCAGGCGGGCAAAGTCACCGGGCTGGAACTCGGCTGCAGAGCTGCGGACCATTGGAAGCAAAGCGTCGGAGACCTGACAAATAACGAAAGGGTCAGAGACCTTAACTCTCCAAACCTTTTGAGGTGCCTAGAACTGAAAATAGGTGAATAATTGAATACACAAAATGCCTGAAATGCCTTTCAAGGTCGCTTTTTGTGGGGGGGAGAAGGGTGGGATTGATTCTCTTACATGATGCATTGTCCGGTGATGACCCTCCCGAAAAATCCTTACAGCTGGCTCTCCGGGTGTAGTGCTAAACAGTGGTATGGATTAGGCCCCTCAATGGCCCGCAAAACAACCCCTGTGGCTGTGAAGATTTGAAGATGTACACTTTCTGACATTTTGTGATTTGTTTTGTTACTTGCCTACTTCACACCCACAAAGCTGGAATTGATACTTTTACAACTGTTTAGTCTCACATACCAGGAAATCACTTGGAAACTTTTGAACTTTTTACTTTGAAGTGTCTGAATATGGACAATAGATGGTACCAACATCATGCAAACATATGCCAACTCTTTTCTACCTATAGTACGTACCTTGCATGATCCGGCATGTACCAAAGGAGTTATTACTGATACTATATTCATCTATATTCATACAATTTGTTGAAGACATCGACACACAATATCATTGAATCATGACAGCCAAGGAGCCAAGTCCCAAGAGTTGCAACGACGGTAGACCCAAATGATACGTGCCATGTAGCCTTTCATCACGGTGTTTCAGGCGTAAGGGGTGGGGACGGGACAGGAAGAAGCACTGAAATACTTCACTTGGATTTTGGTTGTTAAATCTGGACAAATGTCATCACATTTCACCAGCAGGAAAATTTAAGTCCAGAAAATCCAGAAATAGCTGGGAAATCGGTGAAGGTCACCACTAGCTTTTAGGACTTTGAATAGATAGAGTGCAACTTGGAATACCGACCATGCGAGTTCATTGAATTGCTTCCAAACTCAAAAACGAAAAACGCTTGGGAAAAAGCAACTGAACAACTGATTAGGCACTGAAAATTACAAGGAGCTTAACATTTTTAGGGACTCCCTATCAGTCTGGAGTTTCCTGATGGGGGGGACCAATCTCATGGACTCTGAATAACTCTGGCTCCTTACCCTTCGAGCAGCGCAGAGAATATGGCTACCAAGTGTTTCGAAAGAAAAACGATACTGTGACTTGGCTCCAATACGAACAAAGCCATTTGATGACAATTTGATACAATCATTAAAGAGAAGCATTGCTCAGAATGGTCCTAGTGACCTGATCAGCCAAATGTCATCTATGATTTTGACCCGCTCCCACCTGCAGTCAGATCTTTGGATCTCTGCTCATTGCACAAATCCTCACGGAACATCTGGAGAGGATAAATGTTGAGCTTCCGCATCAACTCGCAGACTTTTGGCAAAGTGGTCTATCTGTGGAAAATGTGCGAATCTCATTACGTCCCCCTCACAAAGCTTTCTTGGGAGGGTTGACGAGTGATTTCTGATGCGTGTGTGCCATTGTGATCTGGAAGTAACCGTTTCTAGCTTGTCACTCGTCCTCCGCAACCCTCTTCAAGAGGGGTTGGTGGGTAATCTTCATTTGGCAAAGAGCCCAAACATTGTTCAGCGAGTGGAGCAACGAAACCTGGCTGGAGCAGTGAGTGTGACCATGATAGTTTGTTAGAACAAGCCTACCCGATCTGTGCCATGGATTCCTGAACAATATCAAGTATATCAGGATATTCAACTATTCAATTATCAATTAATTGTCATCACACATCTTGCAGTTCTAAGATCTGAGTCAAAGCCAAGGATCTTCGTTGTATCGTCGTTCCACTTCCGGCACCAAGGTCATCAAAATATCCATATCAGCTGCAGCTTCTTTTGACTGCGCCATTGACACCAACATCTCTGAGAGTTCAACACCTTCGTAGTTGGCCAAAAGTTCCTTCAACCTGCAAACTGTCAAATCATGGACAAGTCTTCCAGCTATGATTAAAACACTGGGATAGGATAGGATAGGATAGGATAGTAATAGGATACATCACAATCTCAACTGGTTCAGGATTTTGTCCACCGACAGATTTTAAATGATTTTAGACTTTGGCAGCATACGCCCTTAAGATCATGGAGAACTAGGAACCGGCAGCATGTGAGATTACTTCGGACATCTTCAAACTTCAAACACCGTAGAATCAAGAAACAACACAACACTACGAACGCAAATCGTTTTTCCAGCAGCTTCTTCCATTGCGTTTGTTAAAGCTTCCAGGTCAAGCCAGGCAGTGCCGATGCCTTGGGATCACTTTGCTGAGAAGCTCATGGTGCTTGGAAGCCTCGGACAAACCGGTTAAGCTCTCAGATTCCATCATGCTACCGAAAACACAACATTGACATGGCTTTCACCTGATCCTTCTCAACAATACAGTTTATATGCAGTACAAGTATTAGATTTCCTGCACATTCCTTTGCATTGAAGCTATGCAATCTACATGTACTTTCTGCTTTTACTTGTACAACAAAAATCGTTCCATGTATCACCATTTATCTTAGTTGGCCAAGGAGCTCTCTTGTTGTAGATACGGATGATGCCCATGAAATTCAAAGCTGTGAAGTCATCCATCCTTGTAAGAAACACATCAATGAACATCTGTGTAAGTGTGTGAAGCAATGGAACCCCGGTAGACCGTCATTTCGGCAGGTCTCAAGTACAATAGACACTGACATGGAAAAATGTAATGGGGAACACATTGGTATGAAGATGCCAACCCACTGAAGGTCGAGTGTCTTTTCGTAGATCTTTTGTTCTAAAGCTTCGAACAGTTCATCATCGTCGGGTACCATAATCCACATGGGACCCAATGCATCCACAACATCGATGGCTTCAAAACCTGGGACACAAGCTGTCGAAACCCAACGTCTCCGGCGGAGCAACAGGAAAAAATGGTCGGGTCTTTTTTGAAATCATTGGCATCCAGCACCTTCATAAATCAACTATTAGTAACTAGTTGTATTAAGTGGCTCAAATGATGTTCATCAAATGGGAAAGAGATACCAACTCGAGTTTAGGTTCCGCAATCTTGAGACACACGTACATGATCAAATTATGAGTGTAGCGAACAGAGCAGGTAAATGAAGATTGCTTGACTTGAACATGAAACTGCAAATGTGGCAGGTGCATTGATGCAGGTTTGATATTTCGAAAGCATGCAAAAAGTGGAGAACATTGCACTGGGCGTGCTGGATCTGTGTTCGGCATCGTTGGAGCATTCTCGACTGCGATTTGCCTCCCTAAAACATGATGCGGTTTCTGCCTTAGCCGGCCCTAGCCAGTGTGCAAACATATCGCTACTTAGAGTGCAACTTGAAGGCCTTTCATGCGATCTTTCATGGTATCGGCCAAATTTCCTCAGCTCGCACTTTGAATGAAGAAATCTGTGGACTACACACATTGCAAAAGACCAAGCAAAAGGAACACAATACAATTATATAATTTGTTCTCCTTTGCCTTTCCTTCAGGCGCATGAGGACATTCATCAGCATCATGATCATTATTGTCATTATCACAATAAACATCCTTACAATCCACGCCCCAATACACACCAAAAGTGCCAACATAGTAAATCACAGCATTGAACACCACATCATATGTACCCTGTTGCACCAAGTATAGATTGCAATATTCTCACACCGTCCGACACCCAAGAGTGAGCAAAAACACTCTGAGTTAACGGTAACTAGTAACGACGTAGCCAAATTATTCAGGCAAGCTTCTGCACAGCGCCAACTGTTTCACTTCTTGCTTGCCTTGTATCTCTGGCAATCAGGAGTTGAAGGACACATAGCCAAGTACTAACCGAACTAGTCGTATTCGTATGTCACAATGATGAAAGAATATAATGAAGATATCATACCACATTCCTCTACAATCAAGTAAGACAGTAGACAATCCATCCTCCACCTTCACCATCGTCAAAGAATTCAAAATATGAAAGATCCTTCCCGTTTGCCAAAGGAAAATTGCTCAAGTTCATCAGCTCGGGCTTTGGAACTATTCTTGTCATCCCTATAGTTGGAGGAAGTCTTTAGTTTAGATAAAGGATGATAAAAGGTTTGAAGCAACTTCCACACTTTGCATCAATGTCTTTCTGAGGTGCAGTAAGCCCTGGCAATCTGGGTGAGTTCTGCTGGCGTGTAAGTATGGATGTTGTACAACAGCTGGCTCTCCAAATGGGGAAGCAAGGTATTTTCGATGAAGTCTTCCGGCAAGCGCTTTGACAGAACAACTGCCTGAGTGACAAAGAAACAGCAAAATGGGTAAGGTTTGTCATTTGAGTGAACTGACTGGAGGGTTCCGCACATACTGAATTGACAGCTGGAGACAAGTAAAACCAGTAAACCGTGTATGTTCCAGTACAGCAACATATTTTTTCAAGTCAAAAGGAAGAGCTGCCCCGCACATGAATGAGGTGTTGGAATAGAAAGATTAAGTATGACATCCTTTATACATAACATGTTTTCATAAATGTTCACTTTCCTCTTTTCAGCCCTTTCACTCTGTTTGTCTAGTTCTATCATTTCCATGTTCTTCCTCTTTGCCCCACAAAAGACTAGAGTATGTCTGACACACCAAGGGACGTTGCTGGTTTTCTCTCCTCCAGATTGCCACCGCCTGCCGCCCAGACGTGGCGGCGTGAGCGGCACCGGCTTCAAGAAGCGCAAGACACGGCCACGCAAAGCTGCCATTTGGAGCCGGAAGCAACAAGGAGCTGCAGGATGATTCAAGTGACCATAAGTGACTACCATATGAAGCCAAACTGAATTCCAGCGTTTTTTGTGGATTGCTTATTGAATGCTTCAAAGCTTCGTCTTAAAACAAAAAAGGTGGTGAAAAACTACAAAACTGGCTCCCGGTGACGATAAGTATGATCACACAAGGATGTGTTGATGCTGCTGGTTGACTCAAAAAGTGGGGGAAGATGTACTGCATGTTGAGATCTGACAGTTTCCAAAACGATCTTGGCTGAAATCTCTTCCGGATTGGTGACACCTCTAACCCTTTTGACGATTCTTGACTGCCAAACACGACACTTGTCAGTGCTCCATTGCGGTGCATAAGCTGGAGGAGTCTGCCAAAACAAGTGTTTCTCCATTCATTATTCCACTATTCCATGTCATTCTTACCATCGTACCGTTTTATTGGTCCAAAAGATGCAGCAGGCATTTGTTGTGCAAACCGTTTTGCAGGTGAGGGCGGAGACAGGAATCTGCATTCGTATTTCATCATCTTTTGAACCAGTCTGGACCTATGGATTTACATCGCTGATCTACGTAGTATGATTATTAAAGTGCTAGTCATAGTCATAAATAATTGCAATCTCATAATGTTTGAATTCTATATAAACCACGGTACAGTTTCAAGAACTTCCACGTCCCTTCAATATTGAAACCTATTAGTTCCATGATGTAGTTCCAAAGTCTGAGTCTTGGACCACTTTAGGCAAAAGCTCATGTGAAGCCTCACATCCAAGCTTCTCATGCTTGTGAAGCCGTGAAGCAAAACAGGGATGAGTCAAAGTTGAACCAAGTTGATGTGCTCGGGCAAGTAGCAAAGGTCATATTATTTAAGGATGTTGAAGCAATTCCTCCATCTTGTACATCGACTAGAAGCATCTAAGATCCAAAAAGAACGGACATGGGAGAGTCAATCACTCTGGGGCAACAAATCAATGCGCTGCTCACAAGTTAAACCATCATGGCACCATTTCTTTTTGAACCAGCGGAAACATTCCTACACCCTACATAGACGCTGTCTTCGACTGTAATTGCGTAACCATTTTGGTGACCAAAGGTAGAACATTGTAGGTTTTAAGATTGACACCACGTATAAAATCACAAGATTCGACAAAAAGGCCAATGGTTCCAATATGTTCCAATGACAGTTGAGAGACTGGCGAAGAGTCGCAAAATGAGAGGAAAACAACCCTTCAGCCCAGGCAAACCGTTCTCAACATTGAGCAACCAAACGACTCCTTTGATGGTTTTTGACATCTCTAGGAGTAGAACCGCCTGGGCGGTTCAGAGCGTGAGGGCGAGCGGGTATGAAGCCAGGATACCAACCGGAGCATACGCAACAAACATGGTTGGTGAGTAAATCCTCTTACACTTCACACATTCTTTAGAGCTTGGGTACTCCAGCTGCCTCAGTTGAAAGGCATCATATTGCACAACTGAACTTGGAGCCAGACTTCTTCCCATGCCAATTCATGGGCGCAAGCATTGGCAGCTGCAACACACATTGTTGAGTCGAGCCTTGTATGGTTCAACACACTCTCTGCCTGATGGTATGTGGTTCGGTCTGTAATTGTCTATAATCGAAACATCTAGGAAAGGGTACCAAAGAACACATATAGGCCAACGACCGCCCTAGCACAAAGAAACCTTAGCAGTGTTCATGGTGTATAGCATCTCTTTTTCTTCCTGATTTCCTGTTATTTTTGTCAAAACTGCCAACCTAAAATGGGACAGCAACATCATCCTCGAGATGAGACTGCACAAAACAAGTCATGATGAGCTTTCAATGATTCAGGCTGTTCAAAATACTTCAAAATGTTGCAACAACAAGTACTAGGTACGAGTAACTTTGGGGGTTCTAGGTTTAGGCATGCGAATGGTCTTGGGTTGTGAAGATGTGGAGCAGTCCTGAAGCTGAGTGCAGTCTTTTTCAGCGACAAACTGTGAAATCACAACTGTCCGAAAATGTGGAGACACATTTTGGCACTGTTTGTAGTGGGGATGCCCGGATCATACTTTAAGAATCATTGACCCAACGCGAGGGGTTTGGCCTGGGGGTATGGTGACATTCGACTCTCACCCAAGCACTCGGACGTGAGGTTCTTTGCAACGGCGTGTCGAGGTAATTCCATCACCTGGGAGCAATTTGAACCTGTCCCAAGAACTCAAGCACGATAACATATCATAAATTCATAACATAATTAACATCTTAATTTCTATTCTTCATTAATCTTTAAATGCATCTTGATATATCTTCGTGCTCTGTCCTTTCTCCCATTAATTGTGCGTTTCATTGCTTATACATACAAGCGAGTCTACTCCTTGTGTCTACTCCTTGTAGCCATGTCGCCTCAAACCATTTTGCCACACGGCCACAGGCCACCATCACTGCTGCTATAGTGGCGGCATCCAAAGCCTCGGAGGAGATTGGTCACCCAATAGCCAATCTGGAAGCTGTGAACTCTGTGAACCATGATTTGATTGATTTGATTGATTTGATAATTAGATATAATTAGATTCCGAGAACCAATGGAGTCTACTTCTAGCCTGGAAATCATCATTGGGTGCACCATTGGTGCACCCTTTTCCCTTCAGCCATTCGTAGCCGAGGTTCGACGCTCGGATCCACTTGATATTTCGCAAAGTCCTTCAACGCCTCCTCAAAAAAGGTCACACTAAATGATGGCTGAAGCCATCTTGGACAGTTTCACAATAAGATGACATCATAGCAATACTATTACTATCTCTAAATCATCTAAGAGCCTTTCCCTTTCATGAATCAAATACCGTAACTGTTTCTACAAGTACTCTCCTCTTTCAGGTTCAAAAATTTTCTCCGTCTTTACATCTTCAATCGCTTTTCTCATTCCTTCACTTACATCCATGCCTGCCAAGAGTTGCTTTCCTCTGGAGATGGCTCCCTTAGCACGAACTCGAAACTTCTTCGAATGTAGGTAGTCGATGTACCCACAAAGGACGCCCGGGAATCCAACCCTGGAGGCACAGCAAAGGCCGAAGTCGCACCTCGGTCCGGATGACTTCTGGATGATCATAGACATAGATGAATCAAAATGTCATCATTGGCAAAATCCTCAGTATATTTCAACTGTCTTTTAAGCAACTGTTTAGAAGTGCCGTCAGCACTTGTTCTAAAGACTGCTGTGTTCTATTTTTATCAATTTTTCGCTTGATGGGGATTCCTTTGGACCATACGAATCCCCAACACACAGGGTTTATATAAACCCCTACAGGGTTTTGGATTGCCGCCCATTTGAATACCCTAATGACACGCTAAACATGTCTATTGAACGTGCTAGTGCTGCCCAGTCAAAGTAGAAATGCCAATGGGAGTAGGACTAACAAATCCAACCCTTGATCTGTCAACGGACACAGCTACCAAATAGCGGTTGATGTTCACCAAAAATAACAGGACATGGATCCTATGGGCTTTCTTCGGACAGCTGCATAGACAAACACTGAGGAGTCTTGCCTGATCACTTTCCTGCTTGCAAAGTTAACATCAGCTCACAGTGAGTATCCACTTGCCAGAGGGTCCCCACCACACAGGAGCGCAGCAGCCGCAACCTGACGGTGACCCCTCCAGCATTTGCCGCAAGAACGGGCTCCACTTCAAACTTGTACGAGGATGTTTACCAAAGTGCAGGTTCACATGCTTTGTTCTGACCCAAACACAAATGCACATCAACTGTATATCACTTGTACCGTCTCAAAGGAATCGATACAACTCATTATATCAGTAGTAGGAAGTAGATTGGCTAAATCAGCAGCCTGATGCACTACTGCTTCCAAGTGAACTCACTGTATGCAATTGTAGGTTGCAGGGCATTGTTAGTGCATGACATCCATATGCAACTGGTGACTGCCAAACTGGTAAAAGTGGAGGTGCTCCTTGCAGTACGTCATTCTCACTCTAGAATGTAAATCCAACTTGATCTCAGATTGATGTCACATGTATGAGAGGATTATGCGAGAATTGCTGTCAGCTTGCACATCAGAGTTTACAACATGACTGATGTTAGAGTATGCTGGAATGATTTCAAATCTCATGTGGAATGCATGTGACGTCCATGTCAGGTTTCTGACACGTACAGGTCACATTTTCAGTCAGTGGATGCCAGATTTGCCTGCAACATGTTGTCAGACTTAATGGTGAATTAGTATCAGGGGTGAAACCTGAATGAGCTTTACCGTCACTGGAAAAACATTATATATTGTACAACGTAGACATGTCATATTGATTCCGTGATGATGCCCGATTGACGTGACTAATCTAATGTCAGTTTGATGTGGGGTTTGTGTAAACTTGATGTTCTTTTTTCATGTCCGCTTTTCTCGTGGTTTGGTGTCAAATGCAAGGCAAAGAGATCTTAAGTTGGTGTGAGATGTATTGTCAGAATGATGTCGAATGTTGTGTGACAAGATGATTTCAGCTGTGATGTCACTTGGCACAAGTTCGCATCCGGTATCGCTCACCTTTTGTCGGGGGTGGGAGAGTCTTCGCCCTCCCCGCAGGATTAGAAGCTAGTTCCAGGGTCAGTGTCCTTTTTGGGGGGTTGTACCCTTATACCCCATGAAAATTGGTTCCAGCCTGGTTTGGGCTCTAAAATCTTTAGATCCCCCGCTTTTGCTATCGATATCATGGTTAGTAACTGGCTGGTGTGTGTTGTAATCCCCTGGATACCCTCGTCTGAGGCCACATCCACAAGGCATGCGCTCTGGCCACTCCTGACATGGCGGAAAGGAACGGAACCTTTCACCATACGGAACCTTTCACCATATCCAATCTCAGCCTGATTTTAGAGCATCAAAATGGAAAACATTTTGGAGCTAGGCAACACATTGAGGGAGGGATAAGCAAGCGTATAGGGAAGGTATAAAAGAAGCATTGCTGTGTTTGAAGCAAAAAACGAACAAGAGCTTGCAGGACCAACAGTGAGAGAAACATGTTTGTTCTGCCAGGGTGGATTCAAAAACTCAAATCACCAAGGCCGGATCAAGGTATACTAAGCCTTGGGATTGCTTGAGCTAGGTTGAGTGCACCTTTCGCAAATGACATTATGGGTCAAGTATAGTGATTCACCAACCTGAATTGCTGTTTGATTGGGTCCCCTTCAGCCCCTTCCGGTAGGGTGGAGTTATGAAATCGTTTGCCTAGACGGCCCAAACGAATCCAGGATGATCAGATCTTGCACCCACCAGCTTCACGGGCTGTCCTTGCTTTCATTCACCTCAGGGGAGCAAAAGTGATGAACAGTGATGAAATCCAAAGTTTGTTAGGATTCCTAGAAACCAAGAGAACTCTATACTGATAAGATGTTTCAAATCATCAGCAAAATGTAAACAAAGTATCTATATGAAAGTTGTTCAAAACAAAGCTTTCCAGGAGCTCCCTTTTCGCTACTCTTTCAAAGCTTTTCAATCCCATATGCCATATGTTTTTGGATCTCAACAAACTTGATGTACCTTCCTTGAGTGTACACTGACTTTTGGGAATATTCCACCACCCTTTCGCCAAAGTTGAAATGATTGAAAACAACCATCGCGCATGTCTTATATGTATACCCCGATAGACCTCAATGATGTTTAAGGGCATCATCATGAATCATGGGTTAACCGAGTAGAGGAGAGTACAGTAGATGTCCTGGTCAGGTCATAAATGGCATCTGACAATCCCCGTAAAGCTTGAGAAGTCTATGCTTCTTTTAGCTTTAAAAAACCGTCTAAATCAGAGACTCGCACAAACTATGACATATGAAAAACTCTTCCAGCTATGGGTGGTTTAATCCTCTTTCATGCATGGTCCAACATGACCATACCATGCCACACCACGATTTCCAGTTTTGCGGTTCAGGTACGGGTCCCTGCATAGAAGCCGCACGGGACAAACATCTGGCACCTTCGCATTGGAATGGTGCCTCCTTCAGCGCAACATGTGCCCAAAGGAGACCAACTTTATGCTGAAGCGATCATGCAAGATGTCATCTTTTGATTATGTAAGCAACACTAATTTCAGACGCATTGGCATAGCCGCATAGATGTTTTTTGTTCTTCAGGTATTGGAGTGGAGCTTTATCCTAGTTGCTATAGAGTGCTTTGTCCTAGTTCATGAGTAGTGGCGCAGCGCCTCGAGCTTCGCCAAGGGAATCTGTTGGGAACATATTGCCCAGTAGAGGCCGTCAAATACTGGTAGTCATGAATTTCATCAGAATACTGCCAGAATTACCTAAACAATTATCATCAATCATCCACATCAATAACGTATTCAATTGTGTTGCTGATCGCTGATCTGCCGAAGCCTTAGGGGTGCTGTGGTTTACCACGTTGCTGCTGCTTGTGACCACTTCTAGGTAGAAAAGCAGCTGAAGCCACATGGCAAAGCATGACAGAGATAGCAAAGATGAGGATGGAAACATCCTAAAGACATCCTGAAGAACTAGTAGCTGGAACCACTCCCTTTTGGGGTTCTTAGTTTGAATGGTGTACCGGTGTACCCTAAAACACCAAAAATGCAATCAATGTTTCTACCGGATTCTACCGGTCTTTGATGAAGGTCAGAAAGTGCAACTAGACCCTTTGTTGCCACAAAGACTGGTACGGAACTTCAACAATAATGAAACATGACCCATGGGAATGTAAGGAAAACCTCCAAAGATTGAATATCATTGAAGTGATCAGTGATCATTCATTCCGAATTACAGTAACCAGTCTTACTGCGTGTCGATGTTACTCCTCGCACTGGCCTCTAGGTGACTCGAATCTAGGAATGTGAAGTTGTGCTTCAATCACGCCATGGAGTTGCCTTCACAGAGTAGATTCTCCCCGATAAAACCTGTCCCTGTTTGCACACCAGCGCAGTTTTTCCCATGGATTGCCATGGATGAGTCTACTGCTTACTATTCACATGGTGCAGAAACAATCTGGGGTAGTGTTGGTGTTGCAGGGATATGTTTCAGAAAAGCTGGGTAAAACAATCCTAGTGTCTGATTCCGATTGATTCAGAAAATCACAACTGAAAACGATCACTTGGGTGTGTAAAGGAGTCCACACCTTTGAGAAGCAGAACCTCCGTGCTTGTCTGCTTTAGACTTTACGGGTGCATCTGCTGCCCTCTTCGAGGATCTTTCTTAGAACGAAAAGGCTCGCCATGGCAAAGAATGCCTTTTTCTGGCAAGTGGCAAGGAATTGCCGAGACTCACTAACTATCACAAGACCTGGACTGTTCAGAAACATATGCACACACAAGACTAAACAAAAAATACCACTTTATACTTTATTATGCAATCAACTTTCAAAACAGTTACACTTGCAGCAATGATTCACAATGACGAGTTAGTCATGACTTGCAACTATAACAACAAATCAGACTGATACCCGCAGTGACTGACATTGAGAACAGCCATGCGCGGTATAAAAGCTTCAACGCAAATGATCTATGTAACTCCGTACACTGTAGATACACGGAAGACATCTTGCTCCAGGTGGGAGTTGACACTGTAATCATTCAAATTCATTTCCCCAGGGATACACGATCTCTTCCTTTCAAGCAGAAATCTGGCCACCCATGCTGACATGACTCTTTGGTCACGGCGTTTACAAGGTGCCAGTGTTATCTGCAAGGCCAACAAAATAACAGGAACAGGAACAGCAACACCAAGATCAGCGCTGCCACTGAGACTATCTTGATGAAGGCTGGAAGTTTGGTTCTGCAGTTGTTAAGTCCCCACTATTGCCTTCCCTGATCGAGCTAGTTCCAAACCATTGAGGCAGTGGAATTCAACAATGTTCAGTAAACACTTAGCATGTTGGTACAGAAAGCGAAGAAATAGAGACCTGAACTACCACAAGTCATCAAGAAGTTGCAACTTAAATACTGAACTTTCTGATCCAAACTCCAGATTACTCAGAAACCCTTTGGGTTCTGGCCCTCTGCACCTGCTTTGGCCGAATGCAACACGTCAAAAAACAGGGAGAAAAACGTTTCACGCTCTCTGCTAGGAAGGCTCACATATTATACAAAGGATTATAAATTATAAAGGATATAAATAACGACATACCCATCAAATTCTGGATCAACGAGTCCAAACATATCGTATCATATTCAAATCATATCATCTGTATTCGTTTGCTGTGATCTCCCAGCCCTTCTCTTCAACCCATCTAGATCGCTTCACTGGCGTTTGGGTTGGATCGACCGTCCGGCCAAAGCCATCGCACAAACTCATCGATGTCCAGAAACCCGTCCTTTTGGGCAAGAATGACATGTTGATTGAAACCAAACCAAGAACATCTTTTAAAAAAACATTGACAATTCGTGGAAAGGCACTTGTTTATGTACAAAACTCATACTTCCTAGGGTTCAGATCTTAAGTATCTGTTGCCACGAAAATCGTTCCTCTGCAAAACTGCAGCCTCTGTTTTAAAATGTGGATTCTCCACGTCCTTGTTCAAGTCTGCTGTCTGGAAGAGGCGTTTCAGGCCGTCCTGATCTCGCTGATGGATCTATCAGAATACACGGAATTGGCTCGAAACAAAGGGCACTGCCATGAACAATACCATGAAGCTTCGATTTTGATGTGTTTCTTGCGATGAGGATCCAACTTTTGCAGGGCTGGAAACCATCAAGTCCGGATGGATTTCTGTGGTAAAAGCTTGCCTACCACCATATTTGGAAAATGCCAACGGAGTGCCTTCTCTTAGGGTAAAATCACTGGGCCACGGCTGTGTCCAACATGTTTGAAGTGAGATTTTGGGCTTGCATCATTAGGATCACATTTTCTTTATGCTTTGTACCTGAGGCCAACCAAAACCAACCCGCCAAAGAGATTCCATGTCAAGTTTCCGTCGAGATCTTAGGATTCAGTGCCTTCAAGGCCATTGCCATCTCATCTTGACTGATCTTCCCATCACGATTGGAATCCTCGAATCAGTTGATAGGTGCATCGACTGAATGTTTTTGCTTCTGGTTGATAGGATGATTTGACCAGGTGTAGATTAATTCCCACCGGGTGAATAAAGGGGCACCGATAAATTAATAATTTGGGAGTTGCGACATCTACTTTCCAAATGCTATTCGTACATTAATGATGATACCGATCGTGTCATGTCTTTGTTTCAAACTGTCTGAAGCAGGGGTGCCTGCCAAGTGAAGTGATGGGGAGGAAAAAATGATACCAATGATTTCAAAGAAGACTCAACTATACATTGCTACTTTCTGATGTGCAATCCAGGTGGAACAGAAGTTTGCCAAGTGACTTGCTTAGGTCAGCACCTTTGAAATCCAAGGAGATTCCCTTCCAAAACTCGATCAGTTGCTGGTATGATGACACGAGGAAACAGCTTAGTAAAGAAACCAAGAGTGGTTCAAATGACAAAAAACAGTAGTCACTTGCTGTATGTGAGGGATCATATCAAATCATTCTAGTGCATGAATACATTCACTTTGGCAATTCAATGGATAAAATATGATCAACAACAACATATAGTGGTACGAACGAAACAAATCTCAATCTCGCCCAATTAATGGTAGATTTATCTTATTATCTTGCTAGTCAGCACCACATCTCCTACTTCCTTAAATGCCGGCTGCCAGGTGCGGCTGAGATACCCACTCTTGCAAGCATCGTTCCACTTTTTCCAGATTGGCATCACGCAGCTGTTCCTGGGAAAGAGGAATCCCATGAAACACTTTGTATCCAAAGGTTTCGTTCTACTTGACTCTGGTGGCTCAAGGTGTCCACTAGTTTCACTGGTTCTATTTCGTTATTCGTTTCCACGTGTGAATTGAGCTTGAATGTCCGATGCACAGCCAAGTGCTTTCAGTCCAACAGAGCCGTCATAGGTAGTTGCATTCGTGCAGAGGTATATGACACAACAAAATCTCACGTTGTCAGCATTCATTGAAGGACTTGATATCTGAAATGTCTGAAACTGTCGGTAGGCTACCCCAAGTCTCTGATTTGAAGGGTGCGTCAGAAGGAATGTATAGGTAACCAGGTACATATCTTTTTGGCTCAGTAAATATGTGGAATTCTGTAACACAACTGTGTCTGTTCATGCAAGGTGGTATCTAACCCCAAAATATTCTGTAAGTGTACATCTGAGCTCAATTTCTAGTGCTTTTCTGGGGGCCGTGATTCTGGTGCTAGCAGCACCAGCAATAGTTTTTGTTGCCATTCCTAGAACTACTATCCCTACATGATGGCGGGGGAATAAGATACATGCCAAATCTATAGATAACGATATGAACAAGTAAAACAAATGAACGCATGAACAAATAGATAAATTGAACAAATGATCGATGATAGATAATAATGAAGCAATAAAAGATATGAAAACAGTTCAACCTTGTTGAAACATGTATATATATATACACGTACATATTTGAATGCGTGTGCATGTACATACATATTCAACAAAATTTGGTACACGAAACATCAATACATTACATGATATTTGACTCAGCAGTAAGTCTATGCGGTAATATAAAGACAATGCACTTATACTGATACTCAAATAGGCAAACACGGAAGAATCAAATGAACACGTACATAAGTCATACATACATGAGAACAAACACACGAATAGAGAAACAAAAAAAGGAACATCCATATTCTAAGCAAAGGACAATCATCGATCCTCATTAAAGAAAGATTCTGAACATTGACTGCCGTCAGAAACCCACTTTCTTACCCTGCAAAAGAGTGACACCACCCAACTGCTTCCGTAGCTTCTGTACTGCCTGCAACCCATGAGATTCATGTTTCAAAGTGACCCAAAACATACAATGCCCTACAAAAGAATCCCAAACCAGAACGATAGGAATTTGATGGAATTCGTCAGACTCCAATTTATCTGGTTGACAAGGCTTTGAACAGCTAATGATTGGCGGTAGGGGTAGTCCTGCGAATTTTGACTCTGGATCTTTTCTGCGGATTCTGCGAAAGGAGTACAGTACATGCATTGCAAGTGTCGAATTTGACATGGAATCTTCCGATCAGCCCATTGACATCATTTTCCCAGGGCGCGCCATGTCTTCGCCGCCCATCTTTCCAAATGCTTTGGTATCTTCAGATGATCCGGCCACCGCGAAGAAGGCGTCACGTTCATCCTGGGGGTTGAATTGTTGAACTTGCTAGTAGCCAAGAAAGGTGCTTGAACAAAGGCGGCCGTGATCCCAGGAGAAGCTATACGAAACTACTCTTCCAATAGTGCCAGTCTTTGAGTTCTGAAGAAAAATTGCAAATGAAACGCATGGTATCTTTGGGAAAGAGGTCTCCCTGACAGCCATCTCAGCTGAAAGCTCGTTGGTGTCACCACACATAGTTTGGATCGGACACACTGCTCCAACTGTTCATGATTCAAACACCTTGCCATACACCAGATTCGCGACGTAATGGAACTGTCTAAATCATGGTATATCCAATCTACAATACATGCGCCGGAATATGTTGAACTCCCCACACTGTTCAACAGACATTCTGAAACATCCCTCTCTTACACTTCCCACCCCGCAACTCCTTTTATTGGCCCTGCCAACCCCTATTTTCAAACCAATCCAAGAGTCTGCAAGTTTGTGGGATTCGCTAAAAAGATATACAAAACAACCATGTGCAGGAGCCTCTAGAGCGATGCGGACGAGTTTGGAAACTTGTTGTTGTCCTTGTTGTTGTCCCATAGCTCAGCTGGTTTAGTAGAAAATGACTCAAAGCTGGTGAAGAAAGGAGTCTTGGTAAGACGTTTGATTTTCCGTTGTGGTTTAAGTCATCATGAAGATAGGAAGAGGAGATTCAATCAAAATACCATTTGCGACACTTTATTTGTTGCCTCAAACTGTGACCGGAAGAGTTTCACAAGTCTTTCCGGAGGCCTGTCTAAAGGTCCCATGGTAGATGTATATAGAATAGAGCCGATGGGTGATGCTTGAGAATTCCCACGAAATCGAGTTAAAGGAAAAGATCACCACTTGTGCTACATCATCAGTAACATTCCAAGTCAAATTTTGTTCAACAAATATATATTGTAATACCTGGAATGAGCTAAACTCCAACATCCACATCTTGCAGTGATTTTCATTGTTTACCCCGGAACCATTGCCTTCCAGTCCTCTCCTCCCAGCACGTCCTGACAAATATCCAAATATATAGTCGAAACTCAAACGAGATGAAATCAAATGATATCCAGCTCACGACTATCATACAGTCAAAATGGCCCATGTCTCCCCTATGGGCCCTGTTGCTTTCAAAACCCCCAGGTGAACTCACGAACTCTTGGGGTATAGGTTTTGGCTCGCAAAGATTGACCATGGCTACGTCACAAAATGAATGACAAAAAATCACAGAAGTGCATAGGCAGTGTTGTCTTCAGCTTCAACCAAATGGAATGGACAACAACAAATGGTTTGCATTACATCGCATTGCATTGCTGCATTGCACTGCACTACATTACTGTTACATTGCATTACACTAGTAGCTACATTACATTACACTACATTACATTACATGAGACTACACTACATTACATTAGACTACACTGCATTACATTACATTATAAATACATACACACAGAACATGCCATGCGCATATGTTCACACATGTTAACAAAACAAATGCAAAACAACTCCAAACATTAAACAAAACATGCCTTGATTCTTGATTCTTAACCCCCTTGGCCTTGGCTGTCTAGTTCAAAGTGGGGTTTGTATTTTAGCATGCCCTTGTGGCACTTACATCATTTCTGAGTAGGCATCCGGGATTCCACTCCACCCCCGATGCCGGGCATCCTTCGCTGGAGGTCGCAGCACTTCGCCACCATTGATCCAAGCAAAAAACCGAGCTCCTGCAGAAGCCAAACAGGGAGCCGGAGCCAATGAAATGCACAAAAATCATGGGGAAATGGAAATATTTTGATGTAAATTCAATCATTCATTTCACACTCTACTTCTCTCGTCATATTCTTGATTGTATGCGTTCTTATCTTCCTTATGTTAGGGATAGAGTTGCAAATGGAGGTGGTAGGGGAGATAGGGGTGGCGAGGGTGAGGGGGGCAGGAGGGAGAAGTTGAACTGACAATCAGACCTATATACACATGATTTTTTTCTGTGACCTAAGAATATCCCAAAAAACCAGACATCCCTGCAAACTATAACTCTAGCTTTGTGGGGTGACATGATTTAACATCTCTCTGATATATTCGTACAGAAACCGTGTAGATACATTTACAAATATTGTCTTCACATCCTTGTCCAAGTCAGTGGGTGGTTGAAGATGGCCTAAAGTCACAATTTGTTTGGACTATTGTTGGAGCTGCTAGGCAAGCGAAGACCCAACAGGCTTGGCTTTTGTTGCTTCCATGATCTGATGGAGTTTAAAAATTTGTTACACAGTTGTGGGTTGCTCACTATCTTTTTTTACAACTCAGAGGCACTCTTCCATGCTCGACCAATTCCAACCCCTTGGCTCAGCAGTCCTTTGTCCAATAAAAAGGGTACAGTGATAGGCACCAAACGACCCTCCAAAGCTGCAGTGTATTTGTGATTCCACGGTTGTCCAGCTTCAAAACTCAAGCCACTGCCAAGGGAGACTGCATACCTGGTATCAGGCCGGTTGACTAAAGCAGGGTAGTTCCCTATATTTGACTGCATTCTATCTGTTCTTTGTGCATTTTAAATTACATACTATTACTATAATCATACCATATATAAATTCAAAAGGAATTCAACAAATATGAATATATACATAACTTACGTGCATATAGATATCTGTCTAGCCTACTTTCATCTAGTTCAATTAAATCTTATGTATCATATATCCCACCTTTTTGCCTATTTTAGGATCTAGAACTATCTGTCTAGAAACTACCAGCATTTTTCAAAAAGATGAACTCACCATGCCAATGACCATGACTCCTCTACCACCAAGCCAAGCCGCACGCCCTTCACTCGGCCCATCCGGTCGAAATAGATGTAGCCGCCATACACGAAAAATGCTGCGGAGGGTGTACTGATCGAAAAGTACGCCAAGGCCTGAGGTCACTCGTGTGAAGTCGTGAAACTGAGAACTGTCTTCCGTTTGAAGGAAAGCCTTAAATGACTGGACTAAGACTCTGATATCATTTTAGGGGGAATCATGACTTGCTCCAATCTACCGGGTTGTCTTCTCTCAGTCCAGCGAGGGTGCTCCAGCTCCGAGCCATTGACAAACTGGCAAATATTTCAGACTGAAACAAAACGCTGCCGCCACCACCATCACCATCACCATCACCATCACCAGCATCATCATCATCATCATCATCATCACTATCATCATCATCATCATCACCATCACTATCATCATCATCATCATCACTATCATCATCATCATCATCACCATCACCATCACTATCATCATCATCATCATCACTGTCATCATCATCATCATCACCATCACCGTCACTATCATCATCATCATCATCATCATCATCATCATCATCATCATCACTATCATCATCATCATCACCATCACCATCACCAGCATCATCATCATCATCAACATCATCATCATCATCATCATCACCATCACCATCACCATCATCATCATCATCATCATCATCATCATCATCATCATCACCAGCATCATCAGCATCATCATCATCATCATCACATCATCATCATCGTCATCATCATCATCATCACCATCATCATCATCATCATCATCACCAGCATCATCATCATCATCATCACATCATCATCATCATCACCATCATCATCATCATCACCATCGCCATCGCCATCGCCATCACCATCACCATCATCATCATCATCATCGTCATCATCATCATCATCATCATCATCGTCATCTACTATCACTACTATCATCAAGAAGTCAGAATGTGCCATGCACCTGGTCCGTCCACTTGCTTGCGCTCACAGGATATGCCCAGCAAAACCTGGACAACATGCAAGGCGTAACAACTTGTATTTCTTCGAACAGACATTATCCCGTAGATTACAATGAATCATAAATCCATGTTTTCCAGATTTCATGATCACATCACCGCCAATTCAACAGGTTCCGAGGCGGTAAGGCAAGCCAAGCTTCTCTGTGACATCGAGTGGAATCTTCAGCTTTTTCTTGACCTATGGTGGGTTTCAGTCAGAGGTGTGGGGTGATGCACCACCATACACAGCCTCTTTACGTTCAAATGCCCAACCTTTCGGAAGAGTTTTCAGTATCCAACTAAATTTGCTTGTGTGTGTGTGAGTCTGCATACTTGCACCATCTTGCACCTACATTCGTGGCTGTACACATATTGTCCTTTACATAAACCTCCGTCAACAAGGATCTTGTGCTACCTTTCCATTGTTGGTGCACCCCTTCCTGCAAGCAATTTCACACTGGGTTTGTGTTGAAAGCACATTAAACAGCATTGCAGCAACCTGCTCACTCAATGTCACCGGCATCGGGGTAGAGATACGACCTGCCCAGTGGGCTGTGCGTAACAAAACAGCTCCGAAAACCAACAGCATCCAATGGCTGCTGGGAAGAGAAGCTGGGGTATAAAAAGCACTTTTAGCGGGGATACGTGAGGGTTACAGGCAAGTGAAGGAAAACCGTTGCGAACTGTTCCAGGATCATCCTCCTGGAACCCTCAAAATCCTTGCCACATAAGAATACTCAAACATGGTGGTGTTCCACCTGAGATTTTGCGGGGCGACACGTACCATACCAACACCTCCTGGTGATGTCATTGCAAGGCTATAGGACCCCTGCCTGTTGGTGCAATATCGCGATCTTCCAGCTGACGGATCACATCCAAGGGACTAGTCGCCTTCAAATTGGTTGAAGGAACGGATGGCGAGGCTATTTTATGTATAATAAAATGAGGTATCATAGTACAATACATCTTCAAATATACATATATCTCAGGTATAGATGGTATCAACTATATGTGGCACGAAATGAAACCGACTGCATACCACCCAATATGTTTGGAGAAAACGCCATTTTACTCACCAGGAAAAGATGTTCCCAATCCGTGGGCCTTGTACGTTGCCTTTTCCTTTGGCGTCACACCCAAGGAAGGTCAGGAGTCAGCATGTACACTGGAGACCAACGAAAAGGTATATCATGTAGCATCATTCAAGAGATGGCAGCGCTAACTTTCCAACAAAGAATCCCACCTTCAAGGTTTTCTGAATATCTCAAAACTGTTCAAAACTCTCAACATCATGGTCAAACCATATTACGCTTAGTCTTGGTACACAAGCTTCGGGGACAATGAAATTCGCACATGTCCCTCTTAAACGGACCCGGTTTGCATAGGACTTTGAGAAAACATCTGCTGTGATGTCTCCAATGATTCAACATAGCTAAATTCATCAAGGTATGCTATGGTATGCTGGATCACCAGCTTCCATCTTTAAAATCTGTTTCAAAAACATCCTCTATAGTTGCCCCTGTTGCCTTCAGTGGAATCAAGTAATGTCAGTATAGATGTTGGACCTTGTCCAATCCTGAAGATTAATGGGGAACTGGTGTTTGCGTATTGTTGCGAGGTACCAGTATGAGTGTCTACAATTGTATTCTTTTTGTGACACGAGCGTATTGCAAGGTCTCTGCTGCACTACAAATAGGAGTAGTGTATGTATCCAAGTTAGAGCCTGAACCTTTACCGACAACGCCTCTCAAACACTGTCACACAGCATCCCCTAAACCTTCATCACACCCATCCCAAGCGAGTTGACCAAGGAACTCGATCGATCCAAAGGGACAGAAGTTTGCATTTGACCAAAGCGAAGGGACCCAACGTCTTTGGAAAACCATGCTTCAGTTCGGCCTGTAAACGCTGTGGGGACCTACTGTTACTGTGGAAGTGGAGATGGCCTGATTGGATGCAAATGCTAGGATCAAGTAATCTTTCACGACTTACAACTGTCAAACAAGAATAGATTCTGAAAATGAACCATCCAAAGAGGAACGTCGCTTCCCAACCCCAAACTGCCTGTTTTGCTGATACTGGCATATTGTATACATACAACATTCATATAAGTATATACATTACAACTATAGTAAGTATAGCTTGCCAGTGCAGCCGTATTCAACTCGGCAAAGGGTGTGCACAGAAAACATCAACCATCCGTTTCCCGCCTTCTCATTAAAGGGATTGGAAGGTGCGAAACCTGCCGTCAAAATATTTGGGATTCAACTTGCGGCCCAGAACTACCATTGTCAATTGCTGCCATTTCTGCCCACTACTTGCCATTAGAAAATAGCATCTTGTTTACTTCTATGTTTTGTTCCAACATATTCTAATCATTTGGCAATAAAACATGTACTGTACTGTACAAAAAAGATTTCAACTACTCAGACTTTGGACTTGTATCTAAAATCTCCCCTGCTGCATCCTGCTGCACAAAACCAGCAGATCCCACCTGGGAGAACGGCTGCAGTTGGCACCTGGGTCGTAAACACAAATCGTTGGTGTGCCACTGCTGCTTTTCGGCTTTGCAAATTTCCCAAAGTTGTTCAACGAAAACCGGTTTAAATTTCTGTTCCATACGAAAACCGGTTTCAATTTTTTGGTGATTCCAAGATACCACGATGTTCACACTTTCCAGCATGAAGCTTCAAGATGCTCTAAGGCCTTCACTATTGTCACGTTGGCTTCTTTGATCTTCTGGTAAATCACTGCAGGATCACTCAGGAAGCCAGTGCCAAACTGTGCACAGCGAGGCACCGGTAGCAGAAAAATCTCCCGCTACAACCATTGACCCAGAAACTTGGGAATCTTGAGAACTTGCCTAAAACACAAACTGAAGTACTCAGAATCAGAATACTATTGAATAGCGATTTATACTGGCTAAGGATGGCTAAGGTAGGTTATGGTGATAGTGAGCCTCAAGTATCCAAGTTAGCAGCATCTTGAAGTACATGTCTAATGCAACCAGCAATGATCATCCCAGCGAGAAAACAGGCAAAGGCCAGTGGTTCACCCTTGGTCAGGATTGCCATTGTCACGAGCCTTGCCGATGTCTTTGAAATGTGCGGCGCGCGAAGCATCCAAAAGCAGAAAAGTGTTCCTGTGGCATCCCATGGCATTCCAAATATCGGGATACACATAAATCAAACATTTCTCATTGCATTTACAATCAGGGTTTGTAACATTTCCAACAGGATGCGGTCAATGGGATGTCTGTGATTGGAGTACAGTGCCAAATGTCAAAACCTTGCTGGAGCATGGCAACATTATGCTTTCACTGGTTGCATCAGTGAACAACAGGCACCAAACAGAATCCCAGATCGCGAGCTCAGTGTTTTTCCGAATCACTTGGCATTGAGTATTGCTAAGCTTCTGTCTGATATTGGTTTCTATTTCCATCTATTTCCGAAAGGTTGCATCAAACTTTCTATGCGAAAATTGCCTCATGAATTTTCTACTTAGGACCGAGGACTCCTTTCATTATGCTGGCTTGGAGCTGCACTTTGCCTGAAGCCCATCTTCTTTGCAGCCAGCACAGTGTCAAGCACGCCATACTCCAAGGCCAACCTAGGCTATCATGACTCCTTTCTCCAACGAAGTTAGGCTACACTGCTACACATAAAATAACATAGAGCAACTATACTGTATATAATCTTAATAGCTTGAATATATATATATATATGTATATATGAAACTTGAACTATAAATATAACCAAACCTGCTTCATTTGCAACAAATCAAGGTCAATCAATCGCTTTTGCGTGTTTGGTGTTTCTCAGAGTCTCCGATTCAACTTCAATGTGCCGCCCAGACGCCCACAAACAAAGATTCGTTTCCTTGGTTGCTCTTGCTGTTTCTGAGCCAAACAGTTTTTTTCCAAATCTTCACACACACAAACACACACCAATCTAAAAGCTGAACCATGGCGATTTTCAACTTATTATCATGCCTGCTAAATGTCAATGGCCTGCGAAAAGTAAAAAAACACATCTGAGTTGATTAGTTGATTGAGGCAAGGTGGTCACATTGCATATCTGTCAAGGAACGTTCCTTGATGTTTCAGCCAGTCCTGCAAGGAATCTCTTCGATAGATGGCCATCACATCCTCAGAGTTGCATGATGAAACATGGCCCGAAAGATCCCGAAAGTATGTATATCCAAACTTCCGACCCTAGAGTATACCTGCAAAGATACACACACACATACTGTACTCGACAAACTCATGTGGTCATGTAATTCACTACGTGTTCTTGAGGCACCCAATATCTGGAAACGGATTGTGGAATCGAGTTGCACTTGGCCATGTTCATGACTCGTATTCTGAACACTTCCTGGAAAGCATCTCTCAAATGCTTGTACCATCTTGCATTTCAGTATTGCAACAAAAACAAACAGGTCTAGACAAGATATGACAAGATCAAATAAGTCTGAACAATACCTATGCCGCCTATGCCATACACATCTTAAATGCCACGATGCAATGTGGTGAGGTTTCTTGAAATTTGGTCTCATGTGGCGTCCATGCTTGTGGTGTATGCACAGACGCGTCTAAGCGTGCAATAGGTACTCTGACTCTATGTACTGTTTTTACTTTATATTAATGTATATCATGTAAATATATGTAAATACATACACACGGTAAATGTTTATTATCATACCGCCCAAAGTTTAGTTGGCGGTTCGGGCTGGCGGCTTGGAATTCTAAGGAGCACCTCAAGTGGTAACCTGGTAAAAACTGTTTTTTGATAGCTTTATACTTAGCTTTATATATCTATATCTTTTTCATGGAGAGGTTGCAGGATTCCAAGCTACGAAGCCAAACGACAGGCCTTTGACTGATAAGAAAGGTAGAGTATATGATCCTACAGAGTACAGCTTCCAATCCCATCCAAGTCGCTAATGGGACGGGTCAACTGACTTGCAAAACTTCAAGGTTACTCCATGACCTGTGGAATTTCGGGATGCAATATCCTGTATCACTGCATCATTGACCAAACATACTCAATGCATCCCAATCTTTCGCCAATCCCAAGCATCTGGAGGAGCATTTGGATGTACTTCCTGATGCTGTGTGGCTGTGAAATGTGAGGCTTGTGGATCGCTCAAGCGTGAACAAATTCTATGTGAGATGTGCTTTTGAATCATGAACTGGGACCTTGTCGACTAGGAGAGTGATCGGAGGCTAAGCAGTGGAGAACTTTCTCAGTGAATTGGATTCAGCGCCCCAATCTCAAGATATCCGGGATGCTTCCGCGGTGCGGATCTGCTTGAAACCAAGACATAACATTTATACACGGGGAGTGCAACTATGTCACTATGTACTACAGTGATGATAGGAAAAGTGCATCATGAGAATGGTATAGCTGCTTTGAAAACTTCCTAACCATGAACTCTGACGGATTCGCATCTAAATCTATGTGCCTGTCATCCATGATTTTGCGTGTCCTGAGTGGAGCTTTCCATCAATGCAGAACCCGTCCAATCAGCGAGGCTATATCCATGAAGCCTTTCGGCCTCGCAATATGCTGTATGTGCCAGGCGTTCCTTGGGTCAACCCATTCACATTGGAAGGGTAAAGCTGCGGATGTGGGAGTGGATAAAATACCACATGGAGACATTGTGTGCTTTGGTATTCCCATTCAATATTCTGTTTGGAAGTGTTTGTATGTGATTTTGATATGTATACTTAAATCTGTACTCTATAGCTTTCATTATATCGTAGTTATAAGATATTATAACTTCAGAATTTATGTAAGCAAATGTATTCATCACACCTTCCTCGCTACTAGTGGCTCTTTTTCTCAAGCTCCGGTAATGGTGTCCTTCCATGTCCTTCCACATATCGCTGAAGCATCGCTTCCGCTAAGAGTCCCAGGTTTCCAAGTCGTCAGGATACTTGAAAGCTCCCAACGAGTCCACGTCCTCGCGGGAGTCGATTTTGGTCAGATGAATAGACACACAATTGACGAAACATTCTGCCGGTCAAAGAGAGTCAAAATAGAAATCTTCAAAAAACAACAAAAGGTTGAAAGAAGCCACTTATATAGATTGCTTGGGTTTTGTTCCATCTTTACCATGTAGAAGTTTGTTAGGCTTCCCGACGTGGCTTTCTTGCTCACATCTCTGAATGTGGGATGAATAATGATGAATAGCGTTCGACTTCCATCCCATGTTATAAAAGGGCAGGTTTCCTCATACCAAAAAAAACAGATTACTCAACACCTTGTCAAAGAATGGAATCGAACATCAGCTAGTAGAATAAAGTGATGTACAGCCGGCCAAAGAAAAAGACTCGGCTGACAGCTCTCTACTTCCTGCAATGGTTTTTAGGAAGGCTTGTTGGTTCCCCTGTGACACTGTGAAGGTTCGGGATGTTTCTAGTGCTAGTTGTAAAATATTGAGAATAACATATTGAAAACTGCTTGTCAAACGGGGTCATCTTCCGAAGTAGGCGCAAAAGGAACACTCGCGGCCACCCTCGCTTTCCTGTCCTCATGGAATCCCTTGAAAGCAACCCGAACCTTAGAATATGCCAGCATAATCTTGACTTGACTTGAAGCTTCGAAAGAGGCCATCTATCAACCATTTGTCAAAAGTTACTATATCAATCCAAATTGATTGAATCACTTTAGTTCAGGCTTCTGATTGGTTTGCTTTCTCTTTTTATTGATGCAAATAATAAAGAAGCAACAAGCAGAACCACAAATCTTGTCAAACAGAGTTTATCCAACCATCTTTGCACCTATGTAAGCAACCAAGACCACGCACATGTGTGGTGTCAAGTGTTCCAACTATTCTTCACGGAAAAATGTTCATGTATTTGACCAAGAAATTGTGTCATCCGGGAAGAATACTTAACGAAGGCAGTGAAGTTCGGTGGGCATGGGTCTGGTGGAAACTCTAGCTTTCAGTTGACTTGAACAAAAGTTGTGGCCGCATTGCTACATTTTTTGTTTTCCTATATGAATTCATTTTCACCAACCTCCCAAAAAAATGGAGATTCCATTCATAAAGTATACCTTTTGGAGGCCATGTTACGGGATGTCATTACAATTCACCGCGGCTTGTTTCCCCAGCGTTCCCCCATGCCCATGTTCTTTCCTTCTCCAAGGAACCTCGTCACGGTAGTGGGACTCACCCCTATGAAGACGTGAGACGCACTGCTCGATGGGCTTGCAGAAATGGGATCCAACAGTTCCTCTCAAAGGGCTCATCATGCCTAACCCAAACCCTGCGCTACGTTTTAGGCAAATTACCCTAAATTGGTAGCGATATCAGAGCATTGATCCTGCATGATCCTGCCAATATTGGCAAATTCATCACCCTGCAAGACTGGAGGTCTGAAGCAAGGTCTGTAACCTTTTTGCCATACATGCCATTAGTCAAGAACTCAAGATCCAAAGCAGAAAAATCGATGAGACCATGCGACGAGCTTTTGAAAGCGTCAGAACTGACTATCAATTTGTAGTGCGATGCTAATACATCTTCATTCAGGTTGGCACTCTGACAAAGGGCAGAACATTCAGAAACATCTAGATTCTGTGTGACAACCGCTTCTGCTCCCAAAGTCCTTGAACACAATGCTCAGGAAATGGTCCCTGCTGCTCCAGAAAAGAACAATGCTTCTTGGGATGATAATCTCCTGGGATGCTGACCATGCTGTTGAATCAATGCAATCAGAAGGAAATGAAGAATAAATTTGACAATCAACTGCTAGAACCCATCTGCTCAACTCCCATCCAATTCATCCCAACATCGGCTCAAAACATCCAAGCATCTGGTAAGTACAACCTTCCCTCCACCTTAGATGAGGCCGAAACTGTTGCACAATGCAGTTGCCACACATTGCAACATATTGCTATGCAACAACATTCACAACACAGTCGTGAAAGATCGTGAATGACTCCAAAATCCCATGAAAGGGGGACCTTGACTGCTCCACATCTATAGAAAGGCCAATCACAAAGACCTATGTGCAGGAGACTTTTTAACAAAGCTCCGGGTGTAAGTAGATAGAATTGAGGCGTTGCAGCCAGAACCCCCAAGTTTCCTGGGAAGTAATTCCTTCCAAAAATTCAGGATCAACAAGCCACTGGTGAAGTCGCTCAAGCTTTGACCAGGGGGTTCATAATACGTAGATACAAAAAGTAGACATGTTGCATGATACAGCCACAAGCCTCATATCAAGACATGCCGCTCTGTGCAAAGTGCTCTACCAACTGAACCACCTGAAAGCATATGGAACTTCCTTCTGCAATGGCAAAGGCACCTACACGCAGCTGCTGAAGGAGACACAGGAAGAAGAATGTGACATCTCTTCAAAACAAAGCACCAAAAGCTGATGGATGAGGAAATCAAATGAACAACCGCAACGAATCTATCGCATATGTCATGTTGAGTGAAACCATGCCAAAACTGATTTCACGCCATGAACCTACAATTCCACACTAATGATATAGCTTAAGCGGAATGAGGACCGGGCCAAGTAATCTGATTTTTTATGTTTTTTGAAACGTCTTCTCGCTTAACACAAATTGTTGTAGTAGCAGTTGCAGTTGCAGTTGCCGTAGTAGCAGTAGTAGCAGTAGTAGCAGTAGTAGTAGTAGTAGTAGTAGTAGTAGTAGGAGTGGTAGTGGGAGTGGTAGTGGGAGTGGGAGTGGTAGTGGTAGTAGGAGTAGTAGTGGGAGTGGTAGTGGTAGGGGAAGTGGTAGTGGTAGTGGTAGTAGTGGTAGTGGTAGTAGTGGTAGTGGTAATGGTAGTGGTAGTTGNTAGTAGTAGCACCAGCAGCAGTAGTACTAGTAGTACTAGTAGTACTAGAAGTACTAGTAGTACTAGAAGTACTAGTAGTACTAGTAGTACTAGTAGTACTAGTACTACTAGTACTACTAGTACTAGTACTACTAGTGGTAGTAGTAGTAGTAGTAGTAGTAGTAGTAGTAGTAGTAGTAATTGTAGTAGTAGTAGTAGTAATTGTAGTAGTAGTAGTAGTAGTAATAATAGTAGTAGCAATAGTAGACATGTCTATACCATGATATCTACTTGGATGATGTCTACTATGATAAGGTGCATTCGAAGAGTCATATTCCATGACAAAAAGAATCCGCCAAGGAGAATCGGCCCCTTGCACCTCCATTTGGGTTGACGTGATCCACTTCTAGGAAGTCATTCCTCAGCTTTTCCCGTCGTAGGCTCAGTTGGAAACCCCCTTGCCGTGGTCAATTCACAATGGGTTGAATAAAACAATGCCAAGGATTCATCACCTAGAAACCCCGAAGACCCAAACTTGTATTGATGGGACAAAAACATCATTTCTGGCAGCGTTCAAACACCAAAAACATATATGATTTTGGGGATCCAGGCTCCGGTCCACTTTAAGTTCGTGCCCAAGAAACTGCATGTCCAGCACCAGCAGTACATCACCATGTCCGATCTTGATGTCTGCACTGTCAACCAACTCTCCCCATCCAGCCTGGCAATTCATCAAAAGGTGTGAAGCTCATCCCTCGAAAATCAAGTTTTCTCAGCTGGACAAAATCAACTTTTCGGGCATCTCAAACATCCAGGTCCAAACAAAAAAAACAACACAAGGTCCTTGACCAGCTGTTTGATGCTTGGATTAATCTCAGTACAAACGAAAACTAGAAACACTCGGCAATCGCATCGTTATATACAGTACTTGGAGTCCCAAATCTCAGTCAGTTCAGTTAGGCGTCATCAAATTATTAACCAGGCATGTGGCCCGGTATGCATACAGAATCCCAACGAATTGATGCATCTCACGGACTTGCCGATTGAGAAAAGATCCATCACTTTCAGCCTACCCCCGAAACCAGGCAATTGAAAAAGCACCTCGCAAAATGAGCATGCCATCTACGCTTGATGTCTTAATCATAATGAAGAGGCCCCAAATCAAAAACCAAGCGCTGGTTGACAAAGCTTGCAAGAGTGGAAATCCGTTGAGGGATGATGAGGCAACAAAAACCCAGCACCTTGGATTTCACTTCATACAAAGCTCCGCTTAAGGTCACCGAAAAAGTGAACATTTCATTGATGGTTGGTTTGTATGGATAGAAGGCCTACTTTTGCTTGTCCCGGATCAGCGCTAGCGAGATTTAGATCATTCTTAGAGTAGAATTCTTACCAAACACACTTATCTTTCACTTCTTGGTATATCTACCCCATGCTTTTACTGGAATCATTTCGTCATGGTTGTTCTGCATGTTCTGCAGCATACGTTCGTCACAATGGTCAACTCGACACACTTCAACGAAGGGCTTGCAAGACGTGAAACTTTGCCCATGTTCACACATAATCACACACCATCCAAGTATGTGCCTGTTCTGCCAAGAGCAAGTATTCTGCAAAAATGGGGCTGAGATCCGCATGCATGCGCCATTGCGCCATGGTATGATTTTGGTGGTGTCCTTTCAATGTTGCGTATCATGTGTGCTTTTGCTATCTTCACCACGGAAATTAGCAAGAGAATAATGGAAGATGCATCCTCCAAGGGGCTCCAGAGAACTCCTCCATCATCCCCCAGGTTAGCCATATTTCCTTATATATTCTTATTTGTGTATATCTATAGATTCATGATGACCGCATTCAAAGGCGCTGAATGCCTGCGTTCAATGTAGCGATGCGCCTGCTAGAAGGGGAATGGAACAATTGGTTCAGTAAACCGTGCGGAAGAGAGTAACGACAACACGACAAGAAATCAAACCTTCTAAAACAAACACATCCACAATAAAACTGCGTGCAGTGTATTCTGGTCAAATCCTTACGCAAGACTCCGGTAAACTGATGTCGTTTGTTTTCATTAAAGGTCTGTGCTCACCGCCACCCTCGCCCCCACTGACCCTACATTTGACTCTATCGATACCACTACATCATTAATGTCAGTGTCTGTAATAGGTATTTACATCTAAACATATTACAATGTCCAAATGTATTGATATATCCCACTTTTTTCCTTTTTGTTTTGCATAGTTTGTCATAAATGCGCTCAGTTTGCAGCAGTCCACTTTCATTGGACTACCTTGTCCTCTACTGCTCTCTGCTACACCACCCAGGGGTTTCGCTTCCCTTCGCCGCTCACATCTTGTCAATCCCCCTTGCAACATCTCGCTATCCACCATTGCGGCTGGAAGAAAGATGCCTTCACCATAGTGGTGCTCGCCTTCAACATATTGCAACATGATGACATGACATAGCACATGATAAGAAAGATATTCGTGAAGAATGAATCGTGAGGAGTTCAAATCATTCAACACGATGGCCCACATTGGTTAGCTCAATCATTTCTTGTCATGATATATAATATATACATAATACATATATATATATAATAATATATATAATTTCGGGCAATTCTAGTGCGATGCGGACCAGATACATAATACATTAATTAACTATTTGTTTATGATTATAAATGGGCTGTCTGATTGCAAGTGAACCTGCTGCGTTATCAAACTAGTCATTTACAGTAGATCAAAGCGGTTCATTTGGCGTGATGGAATCTGAATGAAACAGATTCTGTTTCTGATGGCTCTGACCAGTCAATGCTGAATTGTGGCGGAGAGGTTGCATCAAAAATTGGGCAACATCGCCATAGCACCTTATACCTTTATAACAAAAGGGATTTAGTTGGTCGTCATACGGTTGGAGGAGTCTGATTTTCCGCGGTAGACGGTAGGCCACCTGGACGTGGGCAAGATGTTTATCGAGCTTCAGGCTCTTTGCGTAAGATTGGAAATGTGGTGATATGTAACGGTGTTTGTGTGCTCCAGGGCTCTATACCTTGCCAATCTTTAGCTTTGTCAATGCATTTTGGTTGCACTTTTAATTGCACTTGTTTTGTTGCTGCTGCTTGGCCATGTGTCTAAACGAGGTAGTGGCGCTGATGCTCCTTTTCAGGGGCTGCGAGTGCTGTGCCTCTCTTTTGCCCTTGCTTTGCTTTCTTGCCTTTGTTTTGCACATCAGGTCAGCCTGGGAGTGCCATCAGCTGAAGTGGGTCAGAGGGTCTTCCTGAAAGTCAATTATAAGCTGGCTGGATGAGCTACTTCGTTCAAAAGGCATGGGGCAGCCTAGCTTCAAATACGCCCACTTTGCTAATCAGACTTTGCCACAAAAACCAAGTACAACAAAACACTACAGTCTACAGTGCTGATTTGTTGGTGTGAATATATGTGTGTGTGTGCAAGTGCAGGCAATGATGGATAGATGTATGTTATATCATTCATTCATTCATTCATTCATTCATTCATTCATTCATTCATTCATTCATTCATTCATTCATTCGTACATACATACATACATACATACATACATACATACATACATACATACATACATACATACATACATACATACATACATACATACATACATACATACATACATACATACATACATTAATATGCATACATACTGTCAAAGGTATACCTTGCAGCGTGGCATCAGCTAAAGGTTCGGAATCACTCCGCAGAAGATTGTGGACGGCTTGCACATGATGCCCGTGTTGAGTTTCTAAGCAAATACCAGTATCATGTGACATCGTATCATATCATGGCACTGTTGTGTGATGCAAACAATGTGACCATAAGATGAAACATCTATCATCTAATCATCTGAGGTGAAGTGAGACATGTCACCCGCGTGAGCATCCGCTTGTTAAGATAATATGATACAATAATATAATGATTATGTCTATGTGATTACAATACTATAGCATGACAATATATCATTGGAGTACAGAAAAATATCGATTACATGATTTGGAATATAGAATGTAATCCTGAGATCTTGGACATCAGCTACAAGCATGCCTGGAGAACGACAGTCATTATTGGAGGCAATTCATATATCCCACGCGGCCTATTATGAAGAAGTGAAGACGAAGATACTTTAAACAAATCCTACACCACATGCGACCTCCGTCTGAATGCTCGGACTGTCCGTATCGCTCTGCAAGAGTTCCAGCGACCATTCCCTGACAATCTTTGTCATCCCCACTTGCCTCTGAGATTGTCCGGGGGACCTTCCAAAAGCACAACACGCATCACACCTGCAGACTCGGGCATGGAGAGGACACCTAATTATCGTTTCCCCTTGCTGGGAAAAATGCTGGTGTGCTTTTACAGCGAGGTTGTGGAAACCGCTACTTCCACATCTTTGCGGCATAATATGTATCTATCTCATAGCACCATGGCAGGAAATAGCGACATACTTACATATACTTACACAAACAGACTTGTGCTTGGCCCACGCATTGTTTCAACCCTTGTTTTCCCCTCGGATCGCTGGTGGCGGACATCTGCAGAGGGGCACGTTGAAGGCCAATCGCCCATTTTCAACGACCAATTTCCTCTTGCCGATTGCTTCAAAGGTCTATGACTGGCATGGTCATGGTCACTACAAAAGCTGTACATTCAGAAGCGGAACGAGCTAAATTGCATCAAACTCCCAACGTACATAAAGATTGGGACGACTACAGCTTGCTCAGCATTCCTGCGTTGGATTTCAAAATGCCCACTGCCTGGAAAATACAGGTCTGAAGCTTCGGCATGTGGCATGAGGTTACCTCAAAACTCAAAACTGACTGTTCTGAGATCCCAAACCATCAATCAGAAGGGTACAGAGTCAAATCCTCACTGAAGGGTGCATTGCTTTTAGTATGAATTCATATGAATTCTACAATCGAGTCTTTCAGTCTTTCACCTTTTACTCTGTCTGATTTTTGATTTTTCCAGAAGGTTCTTGGCCCCCCTCCACCATTGTAGGGGCCACCACAGGCCTCTGAAACCATGTCATCCACGATTTTTTTTGCAGGCTCAACTGCGTTGATACCACCCACGGCTTGTCCTGCCAAACTATTCACCTCAGAGTCGTTTTTCGAAAGGAATGACTTGGATCCATTTGGATCCACCTGAAACTGACGAATTAACGTGGTGTTGAAGTTGTTTTGCTACAGGTAGACCCTCCCCTCACCAATTAGAAGCCGAGGAGAGGGGTGAAAAGGGATCACTCAAAGTCGGTGCAAATGCCACCAGCATGTATTAGCTCTTTTGTAAACTACCAAACCTGGATAAATCGTCACTTTCCAGTGGGGCAAGTAGAAACCTTGGATTCCCACTATCATGAACAAGCAGGGTTTAATCATTTTGAGCCCTATCTGCCACCTCATCCCACTAGAAAAAATACTCCCAGGCAAACTAAGCAACAAACATCTTTATCTTGATTCATCTTGATCTTCATCCGCCATGGCACAGCATCAAAGATTGAGGTACGAATCTTTTTGTCTTCTTTGCCAAAGGTTTTCAGGTCATGCTCCAAAGGAATAATCCTCGGCCCACATCCGTCCCTTCGTACAGTGGCACTGGAAGTTTCTTCAGCCCTGGTTTGGGGAAGTATGCCTTAAATCCTTTGTACACATTGAGCGCACGTGTTAAGAAAACTGGTTCAAAGTTTAGTTCCACCTTCTCTATGCAACAAACATCAACAAACCCCGTCCGCACTGCAGAAAACACTAACGAAAACACATCAGCACTATTCATGTCATCTATCAATATTTCTAATATCTATTTATCAATAATTTCGTTGTCTCATTCCATCTTAAGGCTTCACCCTTTCAAACATTCAAGAGGATTCCTGGAAATTCCATAACATCCATACGTTCCATACGGCATGTTCTGACACGTTCAACATGTTTTGCTGGCGTCCTGCCCAAGGCTCCCCCTGTCACAAAACTCCTTGATCTTCATGGGTTCGCTTTCCTGAGAACAGCTGGAGTACTAAAACAACAAAGAGTTCCTTCTGCTGCCTGCAAACAAATTTCCACCTGAAGGGTTCATGTTTCGATACTTTCCATATGTGAATGCATTTTGGTACCGAATGATCAGTATGGTCTCCCCAATGCAAAACAGGCACGAAATAATATGTTTCCTTTTGGTCCCCTCCTGAATCAAAAATGCTTTATATAATGTTTATAATGCTTCCTAATATGTTTCCTATAATACCCTTTGATAAATATAATTTTAGAACACATCTTACAACTGATTGAAACATCACAAGTCATCACAACTCAAATTCAACTCAGTCTCCCAACTTTGGATCCAGTCATTGGGAATCAGCCGTAAGGGTCGTCCCGAGAGCACCAGGGTCCGTGTGGTATCCAGACTTTGGGCTTTGATGACCTTGTCCTGGTTGCTGTGGAAAACGGCGTACGTGTTCAGTTTCCAAAACAAGACCCAGAAGCAAAAAAACATGGACAAACTGTTGGTGATTTTGTTTTGATATGTTTTGATTGTTAAAGTTCAAAGGTAGACATTGACATTCCATATTTCAGTCCAATCATTTCATCCCCCCAAGCTGTACCCAGCAATATCTGTGCCTTGTGCGATTTTGGAGCTGCAGACTCCTCCGCACAAATAAAGCGAGTACCAACCTGGATGGGAAGAGATTCTGACCGCCTTTGGGCACAGGAGCTCGGCAATTACCAACTACTTTTCCCAAAGTCCCGTACTAGCTGGTACTATACAGAATCTTCGTACATACTACGAGTATGATGTCATATTTTCATTGAGGAAATTGTTGAACAGTGTCTCGTCTACAAACCTTTGTCCCCACATCTCTTGATTGCTGTTCATTGATAAGCATTCTAGAATCTCCACCATCTCTCATTTCCAAAATTTGTTGATCTTCATGTTCCTTACTGCTACGACTAGAAAAGACTTGTCCCTATAATTTCCTATAATAATATATAAAAATATGTGTGTTTTTGCAAATCGCCTTTGATTTTCTTCACGTTTCACTCCGCGGTTGGTGGCAAGGCACCCAAACCCCCGCGGCTCCGAGGCTCAAGGAAGCGGCCAAGCCCCGGCCGTCGTAGATGCCACCGGCAGCCACGCACAGCACGGGCGAGCCGAAGAAGTTCAAACGATCACGGCAAGCGTCCACCACCTACCAACACTGGAGTGGCATGGCAGTGTTTCATCTAAAATGTGTGGTCCCTACAACCTACCACCGGGAAAAACAATGAAAAACATAGAATGGTGTTGGATGACGTGTATTCACTCAGAACATCATAGAACCAAAACAAGCCAACAAACATAATTTCATGGCTACAATGGCTACAAAATGCGAGACATTTAAGCTGTTTTTTCTGCAAATTGGACAGGTGTGTGGTCGTCGGCCGTGCAAACAGAGGCGATCACCACCACAACTTTGACACCGTCCTCTCTCTCTGTGGTGGACACATAGGTCCAATGGAGTGGTTTGATCATTTTTGAGCGGCATGTCTCCATCAACAATCCATCGAACTTTCTTTCCCAGTTTTCCGGTGCAAACTCTGTGCCCATTGTATGGAGCTAAGACATGCACTATTCCTGTCACAGGGTGTCGCCAAAACCACTTGCTACTAATCTGATGCCCGCAATGCGAGCACCTTAAACCGATTTTTTGGTTCTGCGTGAAAATGTTTGGTAAGTTCAGGACCTTCTGACTTGGTTGAAAAGTGCCACCGGCAGTTGTTGCCCTATCCTTCCCTATAGCAACTTTGCGTTTTTCCGGTTCAGCAATGTGACTGTTAGTAGCAGTAGCAGGTGGCCTGTGTGGTGTTGATGTTGAAACCAATGACTGCAATGTTTGCCACTGTTTGGCAACCCTCTTGATTGAAACACCCGACGACCGAGGGATTGCTTTGATGAAGCCCTCAATGTACATCAAAGCAGTCTCCACGGCTGCCCGTGTCACATCATCCGTCAAGTCCAGATGGCCCAAAGCACGTATCAACAGCCGCCTCAAACGTGATTGCAAGTTGGAGTTCTCAGAACAACTTGAAGCCTCTCGAGTTGATTCTGCCTCTGTATCAACTGCATGTCCAAGCTCAGAAAGCAGGGGAGCACGAAGCCAGCCAACACAACGACAAACCAATCTGCCAAGGGCATCACCGTCGATTTCAGGTTGTGCCAGAAGTTGCTCTAACCTTTCTTCTGCCCTTATGATCAGCTGCAGTCGTTCCTGCATGTCTGCGTTTTGATATTTTCCAATGCTGCGCTGCAGCTTCCTTCCAGGCATAGTTTCCTTAGCCTTAGGAGAATCAGAGCCCAGGCTTGACGCAAGCTGCATGCGGCTCGATTCAGGCACGTCACCAACGGCAAAGTCTCGTTTTTCGTCCCTAGCTGCACAGGTTAAGGATTCACTATCTTCCGTTTCAAGAGCGAACTTTCCCTTCCGTATGACTGGTAAGCCGTTGGTGGCTTCTGTTTCTGGAAAATACATAGACACCACGTTAATGGCCTCGTCATAGCCTGGACTGTGATTGATAGAGAAGGACACCTGTTCACCAATACGCAGATATGGTGCTTTCTCAAACGAGAGATGTATAGATTTACCACGTGAGTCTTGGTACTGTAGACGGCCACCACCATAGTAGTTCAGCTGGCAAACCGTCCCCGAAGGCATGGCTCGGACACCAGAACATCCACAACAATTCAGAATCTGCAAAGTGATTAAAAAAAATATATATATAAATATATGTCTTGGAAATGCTGACTAGTCTAGCATCAATCGAGAACACTGTCAGGAGTTGAAAGTATTGCCTTTGCTGTGAAAGGACTTGCGGCTGCATGGGGATTCCAGTGCTTCCTTGAGACTTTAGGACTTATAACAAAATCATACAAAGTCGCCATTGTAGCCTTCGAAAACCATACCTTCCACTAAAGCCATTCATCTTATGTCTTGGGCTTTGGTGGCGACATGGCAAAGGATCCTTGAAGAGGCTAGATGCCACTCGCCAGCGGGTCATGAAATTTCAAGCCTTCCGTAGTTCTCATAATTGCAAGAAGACTGCAAGAAACAGTAGAAACCTTTTGGGGTACAAAAGGCATTGTATCTAAACTAGCTTGAGGCTTGCCAATGCCAAAGTCACCAATACTTCAAGAAGCTCCTATATCCTCAAGCGTATGTTTTCCCCACTCCCAAACTACTGGTGACATGAACGGAGCTGTGGAGAATCCCCCCGAAATGGAGAAACTGGAGTTCAATGATGAGCACAAATTATTCAGATGACAAAAACAAATACAACAACTAATATTATAAAACTAATTCGGCTAGTCTCTCAACTACTTTACGATCTTCTAAGTTTCACAAAGCATGCAATGTGAATCAAGTGAAGTATATAAGTCTACTATGAAGTGCTGTCAATGAATGGCTCATCCACTAGTAGGACTTTGCCCAACAAAGCATGGCACCAGCCAAGCCTGTGGGATCAAACACATGGTGCCGATCTCACCTCATGCTGGCGGACCCCACGTATGGCGTGCCAAAGATTTCGGAAGTGATTCTGAAATTGAGCAGCGTGCTTTGACTTCCAAAACCTCTACACACACTGTACATGTATGGTGATGAATCTTGGATACTAGATCCTCCGTGGTCCTCTTCCGTTTCCCAAATCACAATCTAAGTGACCTGTATGTCCACCTCCTTCAGTACCTTGGGCAATGATCATGTCCACCCCGGCATCCAGCGCTTTTAAGGTGTTTCGCACAGAACCCACCATGTTGGCGATCACCACACCACCTAGGGGAACAGCAGAAAGTCTGGAATGTGTTGCAACACCCTGTGAATAGAAGATCATCTTAGGTTCCCATCAACTAAGGTGCAAATTCTCTGTGCTTACCTAGATCGACCATTGCTGCATGGACCAAGTATGCACAAGTCGACGGGTCAGATTTCTTGACAAATTGCACAAAAAGTCAAAGAATGTGGAGCATTCATTGACACATTGGCATAAAATACACAGGAAAAAAAAGCGTCTCAACATAGTCATGGAAGAACTCCAAAGTTGAAGCTGCAATGACTACAGCAAAAATGTCGTCATGAACATCCAATTCGACTTATCAAATGTCTGGAACTGTAAGGCAGCGACCTGCGTGAAGTTTGTCCACAGCCCACTTGGGGGGCACACCCACAGCGGAAATAAAGAGCTTTGCCTTTTCTGCGACGATGATGTCAATGAGTTCAGGCAAATGGCCTCAAAAAGACTGAAGACTGGAAGACCATGGAAACTCCATCCAACCATCCATTCATCCATTAACTCTATCCATCCATGTATCTGTTATGTATCTGCTGTTGCTGCGTATCTACAGTATGTCTACCTGCGACACAATGGCATATATGCAGTAAATATACTCACAATGACATATGTCGCGTAGAAACTATCACACAGTAATTTCACGGTCATCATACAAAGAACATATAGCGTGAATCATGAACATGGGATGTTTTGTTTGATTTTTGCGATCCATCTTGAATGTGAGGTGCCTCTCCTCTTTTGCTGTGAACTCATCAGCTTCGGGGCTCAGCGTTGCCACTACGAGGATAGCATGCAGTTGCAACAGGACTTGGGGTATTGATTTTCTAGGGTATTTGCAAACTTCAGAAAGATCAACATGTGGATTGAAGGGAAGATATCCAAAGGACTGGAGTTGTGCATATGTTCTGCCTCACCCATGTTTCAATGTCAGTGTCAAACCAGCCCTCCTATAGCCATAACCAGTTCACAGAACCATTCAAGTGACCGTGCGTGTAATCATGGTTGGTCTTCCTAGCATTTCCACCAAGCTGTGGGATGGCCAAATCCACTCCAAACGGCAAAGATTTGTCCACCAAGCTCTTCTTCAACCACTCAATCCTGAGACACCAAGAGGTGCAAGACGTCAAGACGAAAACAAGTTGGTGACTAGTGACATTCACAAATCTCCCCAAACTTCAGGAATCCAACATCAAAGTTTAGAAATCAGAAGCCCTTGGCATATTCAAACGCAAGAGAAGTATGATTCGACAAGTCCGCAAGCCCCACTGTAGCATACATACCCTGGCGAAGGATCTCTTTGGTCAGCACTTTGGGTGTCATCAACAATCCACCAATCGAACCAATGCCTCCTGCAGAATCCATGAGGGCAGAAGAGAACAACATGCAAGACAGAGATCATCAGAGATCTACATGAATGATCCTAAATTGTCGACCTTTTCTTCCATAGGCTTGCAAGGGATACCGAACTGGAGCTTCAACCTTTTCCGTCCTTAGACATTGCCCATTCAACTTTCTCAAGTCTCCGAACCTTTTGTGACTTAGGTCCTGCGTTGCTGACGGCTGCCGCCAAATCAGAGTGACTTACTCCATTCATACCAGCCAACATAATGGGATGTTGGATCCCCAACAGTTGAGTCAAAGGTGTCTGGAGCGCCATGGCCGCACTGTCCGTAGGCTGAGGCTGCTAAAATGCTAAAACGATTGTCGCTGCACAATGTTCTATCTTACGATGATCTCTGTGCGCTGTGGCCATGATGTTCAGAATTCACTAGCATTGCCCAGTTCGCAAAGCCGCAACATTAGTCGATAACTTGATACTGCCAAGGATTCATAGATGTATCTTGTTGAAAGGAATTGTGCGTAAACATGACATACAGAAAACATGTAAATGGAAGAGCAAAACCAACATTTGCCAAACTATCAAATCTGTCAATAATACACATTGAAGGACACTTGCTAACCATCCAGCATCAAACCTTCTCATACCTATGATATTGCGGATTCCCCGTCACCTAACCTTGTCATAGAAGAGGTACTTAAGGAATGGCCTTGGAGTCTGGAGGCATCAACAGTGTGCCTGAAGCATACCCTTTTTTAATTGTTTAGGTGTTTATAATCATAGTATACACATCTAATCTGTACTGTATGTACACTTACAGCATACATAAACATACATAAATCATAATATATTCTAGAATTCAGAATTGATAACTAGAATGAGTATATTTGTACACATACGTGTCATTAACAAATAAATCGGAGTGGAACATAATGTACGAAACATAAACTATATGCACAACCTACATAACTTAACCATATTCAACGAAAAAAAACAAGATGAGAGTGAATCTGAAAATCGTGGGCATTGCAAATCTGAGGCCACCCACTGCCAAGGCCAAGGCTTGTGTCGCCATCTGATGGCCTTGAGCGGCCGCTTTCCCTGAGGCCGAGGATCATTTTCTGCGGCGTGTTACACTTGTAGTTCCACCCTTTTTCGCTACATATCCCTATAGACTCAGACTTCATCGTCCAAGGACCGGAAGCACACATTGACAGCAACTCACGGTTGGTCGGTGGCTGAGCAGCTTATCCTTTTGAAAATCATGAGTGTGATCAGTATTTCTCAACCATTGGCTCAACGCGCAGGCACACACACGCAGCAAACATGAGATGGTGCATAAACTTTTGGATTAACAAGGTCAGGATCCAAGTTGAAAACATTAAAACATATTGAAACATATTTCGCATCCGGGTCATCTTTTCAATGAATATAAACTGCACCCCGCCTAGCCACTCAGCTGCGAGGACTGGGTCCTGAGGTCTTCCAGCGCCTCGCAAGTACGCCATACCTTGAGGCGTCCAAACAGCAATCATCTTTGCAAGTGTGTGGTGCTTTTGAATGCATGCGTGTTTCACGTTCCTGAAGCATATTAGCAGTACTATGGTCGTACTATATCGTATTATCATACCAGTATAGGTGTAATTAGACAATAGGTAAATAAGTAAACAAGTAACATATGTAGTGCACTGTACAGGCTTAGAGTATGTGACTGTATGGGAAAATGGGCGTGGAAAATCACAGACTTGTAGAAGAGGACGAACACACAATGCTCTCGGGTCATTTTTCAAGTCTCTCTCGATGACTCCATCACGGGATCAAATCATCTCAATGTCGAGATGTGTTGACGTTTTGGACCCTCCAAGTGTTCACAAGCAGCTGCAATTCTACACCACCAGACCAACAGCCACAACCCTCCAAAATCACGCCACACTCAGAGTTATAGGTTTGTCGCCTGAATGAACGCTAAGGATTGGAAACCCACATTTAGATCTCAATGGGTATCATCTTTAGAGGTCTCCAAAGGACACATCAGCAATATCCTCATGTCCTCTTTCCCACCAAATGGGGGCCAAAATGAACTAACCACCCGAAGGCCCCCGAGTCTCCAAACCCATGTTGCATTGCGCATTGGGTTCTCCGCCTCGGACGCCACAGATGTGTTTGAAAGCCTTTGTTGAGGCCTAAGGCTCTGAAATTTGTTTGAAGTGTTGAAGTTTACTTGGACCATCTGGAACTACAGACAAAAACTAGACTTCAAATCAAATCTTTCAAAAAATACCCTCATACTTCCCAAACAAACCTCTGAGGTGCTGACGTTTCGCCAAGTCATCCCAGATCTTTAAAGCTTCGTCCACCTGCAATAGCGCTGGAACTTCCAGAAATCTCTTCGAAAGTGGTTGACTTTGGCAGGAAAACCATGGTTTGTAGAGGCCCTTAACTTCGCATGTGAAGGAGTTGCCCCCCATGCCAGCCACTCAAGGGGTTAAACATGACCTGGACCCGTTGCAGGGCCATTGTTTTATTTTGTTTTATTACTGTACATTGTGTTATCAACCGTGGGAATGAACAGCTTGGTGCCCATCCTGTGGTGGTTGGGAAGAGTTTCCCAAGTTGGATAAGAGAGATCTTTTGGCTCACTCGAGGGCAGCTATGAAATGCTGTCATGTAAAATTGTTTGGTCAAAATGCAATGGTTAGATCGTGCTATAATCTGTATCAGGCCAAATTGAAGCCTTTGGCCTGACAAAGACAAGGCCAATCAAATATAAAACCTGCACCTTTGGGGCTGGTAGGTGAACCTATCAAAATGTTGCAACCTTTTTCGACTATCACGTAATCGTCACAACTTCCCACCTTCTAAATGTCCGAACTCCAAACAAGACTCCAACATTCCACCGCCTCCCCACGTTGGGCATGCATGGTGGCGACGTTGTTCTTGGCCTTGGGAGATATCTATTGGAAAGCAACTATCATATTGGCGTCATTTTTGATGCTAGGAGTTGTGCTAGGTGTCTTTAGAAAGGGGACATAATTACCGTTTCTGTTTGACAGCTCTACATTTGATTTCCTCATCTCATCAATTCTCTCACCTCACATCATGTAAATCCATATCATATCCAGTCATGGTACATCATGTATTTCTTTTTCTGCCGTAGTCACAGTAGTCTAAACTCCTATCTTTGTTGACGATAATATACAATAATATTGTGGCTACTGAAATTTTTGCCCAAGGAACGAATCTATGCTCAAATGTTCCGAAATCGGAAAAAGAGAAACAAAGGGTCAAAATTGTAGTTGACAGATGACACGGTTGTTATCATTTGTTGATTTTCCACCGTTGATGTATCCATTGGGTTCAAATTTGAAGTGAACATCAGCTAGGTTCTGGAAAGTGCTCATACCCGCCAGGTGAGGCGCCTTGAATGCATCCGACTGTCCAATTGGTACGGTGGACATCAACCCCATCAGTAGTGGGGGTTTATGCACCCACATGTACCCGCTATATACTAAGGACTTCTATGAAGGCATCAGGATTCATGTCCAATTCCTAGGTCTCTCAAAATCCTGCCGTTCTTCCGAGGGCTCGAACTTCAAGATGACCCTGCCGCGCAGCAAAATTCAACCTGAGTTCACAATTTCTACTTTTGTAGTCGACTAAGTTGCCTTTTATTCCTCAAAATAAACCAGACATAACCAGACAATTGACTGCTGGGACATCCATTCAAAGCAACGGTGTAAAAACATAGGGAAGATTCCCTAAGTTCAATAGGAAGCACAATGAAGAACATCTTCAAATGGATGGTTGTTTTATTCATCGCCACAAATCAGAAGGAATTCGATCCTGGCCAAGGCGAATCAAAAGGTATGTCGGAATGCCAGAATTGAGGTTTCCACCACACTTCCGCCTGATGGCTATCTTGTGGAAGGCCTCGATTGAGCAAGCAGGCAGGTGATGGCCTGATCCATGAGGTTAGCAACTGGGGCAGAACTCACTTCTTGGAGTAGGGATATCTGTGGGTTACGAGTCACAAGCCACTAGCTGACCAACTATGTCCAGTGATCATCTAAGATCATCTAAGTAGAGCAAAAAGACATGATTCCCGTTTCTTCATGTGTGAAAATCAGTTGCAAAGTGTCAAATTCTGGGCCGCAGCACCCGTTCCTTCTAGGTACAGCATGCCCACGGTATACTGTGCCTCGCCCAGGGTTGCTCGGCAAGACACCCTGAAGAACTGCAATATCAAAAACTAAGGCCAGCGAAGGCATAGGGAGCAGTGATCTTTTTTGCTTCAAGTTTGCTACTTCTTGTGCGGACTGTTGATATGGACTTGAATCATCTCAAAGAATGATGCCCATTTCGATGAAACTTATTAACAGGTATAGTATAGTCACTCTTTTCTTGAAACAAACTTCTACCTTAGGGAGGCTTTGATGCAGCGCAAATGGCTATCATTACACTTCCAAAAGCAATGACAGGATCGCTCGAAAGAAAATCGAAAGGAACTGTGACCGTTGGATGCCCGTGCAACGGATCAAAACAAATGGCCTTTGGAAAGCCCATCTCTGCACTGCGGAGGTACCATTTGACCTCATTATATTTATTGTGCAAGACATCCTTCATGGGGGCTCTACATGTAAGGGTTGCAGGGTTGCATCAAATCGTCAAGATTCATCAAAACCGTTGGAAACATCTTCAAAGTTACCATCGAGCTGATAAAGGTCTTGATTTCGAGCATGATTTCCCGAAGGGGCAGTCTGACGATTAGCTGTGGCAGCACACGGCTTCTCCAATTGGCACTCCACGACCTTGACCTCGGAAAGGTTTGATGCAACTTCTCACTTGTGGGAACGACAGCCTGTCACCAAAACTGTCCCTGACATGCCTTGCTCATCATACCCGACTTAAGGGCTCTTTCAATATTGATTCCCTTAATATCCAGTTGAAATTTTCCATCGGCACTTTGGCTGTTCTGAATTGCCCAATGCTGAAGTATTAGTACCTAAACAAAGTCAGGATTTCAAATTATTCTTGCAACACGTTGAATCAGGATCATTGCGTTTCATTGTTGTAAACATCAGAATGTCGTTAACAAGTTGCCATTTGTGATTGCGCAAATCCCTCGAACAGCCAACTGGGCATTGAACGGTGCAGCTCACCCAGCATGTATGCTGCTTCCACCTTCGGGGATGCAGGTTCTGTCATGGGCTGGCACTGTCAGTTGCAGTGTCAAGTCCAAAATGTCATGAGGAAAAAATCATGTATGAAGAAATTCAATACATGTCCTCTTGAACAGCCATTCAATCCATTGCAAAACTAACTTGGAACATCCATCTGTTCAACCCTGGGGGCAGATATCGTATGCAAGAAATCCTGCATCACTTGGCACCTCAAGTTGCTCTGCTGCACGTCTCATCCACACCTCAAAAACATCTGCATCTGCATACATCACCCTATACTCAATGTTCTTATATGTTCTTTGTGTTGGAAAATGCAATCAGGAAAGGCCGGTACGGCATGCTGTCCAATGTTGTCTATATTTCAAAAATGTGAGCTGCAAGACATTAGTCAACCATCATTTGCATCTTACGATCAAACTCATCAGATTGTTCCACTTACAAACCATCAAATGCATCAATTTACAATCAACATTCAAGTACATCACCCAACTCCACCTAAAAACAGCCATAGTATTATTGAACATTCAAATTCATCAGATCCATATGTTTTCACTCCAACCCATATTTAAGAAACATCTTCAAAGTCTTGAAGAGGACGTTTCTTTTCGGAAATCGCCATTTTTTTACACGTCCGAGGAACCACTGCTTGTGCATCATCCCGACGAAGTCCTTGTCCATTGGTATAGGCCTTTGCCGTTGATTGAAGAAATCTGGTGAACACCGGTGCAGGTTGACTGTTTGGCCCACTGGTGACGATGGCGTTTAAATCTCCGAGCTGGTTGGTAGAATTTCTTTCACGGTATGAAATGTGATACAGCAAAGGGAATAAGACTTCAACAACATGGAAAAAACCCTACTTGAACAATCATGATTCTATATGATTTTGTTTATATTCATCATTGGCTATTTATTACTACTTGTTGATATTATATTGTTGATTGTCTGACAATATTCTTACTCTTTATTGCGGTTCATTCCTATCTGAATCTATATGTTGTTCAAACAACCATCATGGTTATCAGTTATCGCGGTTCAATTGAACATGGTCAAGTTGCATACCAACCTCATCTTTGAGGGGCCCACCAACTACAAAAATCTACACGGACCTCTCAGTTCCAACATTTTCCACGGCAGGCTTCTTTCACACGTCCAAGATCTGCTTTTGAGAAAACTCCACGTTCATCGCTAACATACTGGTGGTTCCTGTTTCCACACGCAGCACGACATCACATCTCACTCCATTGGATCGGTTGTTTTAGGAGTTCATGGCATTGACCCGTCTTGCGCCACCGGGAGCAATCATGTAGATCATCCGCAAAAGTTCATCAGGTTTCTCGCCGAAAGAAACGGTCCAACTTCTGCACCAGTTGTGGTGGCCATCGTCGAATGTCTTTCACCCAGTTCTGGTCTTTATACTGCCTGCCATACAAAACACCAATTCAAAATGCCATGTTGCATCATGTCTGTTTGACGTGTCCCCAAAGTATAAAGGAAACGCTGCCGTTCTATTGACCCCTGGTGCCTGCAGCCAGTATCAGTGTTTTCACATGCAACTCTCCACTCATCTTCGGCTCTCGAATAGTCCCTGGAAGCCCAATAGGACACGGCCAAAGCCACATGCGCATCCTCATGGTACATGAAGCTGTTGGAGTGTTTCACTTAGAAAAAACATAAGCTCTAATTGTGGTGATGTCTCAAAATTAAGGCTCTAAAAACCACTGGAGAAACGATTGAGGAAAATGGGTCCCAAACAAAGAGGATTTCCTTCCCAGTCAGGTCATTTTCCACTGAACCATGGTCATTGGAAGAAGGGTATGTCTTGGTTGTATGCCGGTCCTTCCAGCAGCTACAGCAGCAGTGAGTTTTTGGTGATAAATAAAGCACAAGGACACCAAACAATGAACAGATCTTTTGACAATAGCATGCATCGTGACAGGGATACACCCATATTATGTCGAGGACGAGTTTCCGCGATATTTGGATCTCTCTTCGCCACGTCTTCCAAAATCTGCACTGCCTCAACAGCTTCGTCAGCACCAAACAGCGCCAGGGCCTCGTTGCAGCGAGAGACCGCGACCTGGCTGTATTCGCTGTCCTGGGAGGAGGCACTCAGGAGCTTGAAAGAGAATTGGCTTCAAGTTGTTGAAACAGAGAACATGGTTTTAAGTTTTAATGGCTTTATCTCCACTTTTTTGGGAACAATTTTCACTTCAATGTTTGTTGGATGAAGGCAAAGTATGGTGACTTTGACAAAGGCCAAGGGCACCAGCATGTGTGGGACCACTCTTGTAATTCTGGCAATTCCAGACAAATGTCTTCAGACCAAATCAAGCTGATGATGTTGAAAGTGCAGCTCACCATCTTGTGGGTATGCTATCAAGCGTTTTCTTTTGGATTGGTTCTCGTATTGCAGCTATGTTCACCAGGATTAGTTTAATTTCCTAGCAATGCCACAACATGTTGTACCCATTTCCAGGCTTGGTCACTCACAGATTCACCAAGTTTATAGGCTGAACTGAACCTGCCTCTCCCAACAACACTCCCTATCCACTCGAAAAGCACTTGAAAATCTCTGCCTTGCGAAAGATCTCTGTGGCTTCACGATAGTCTTGCAAGGCTTCACGAAAGCGACCAAGTTGACTTAAAGCGTTGCCTCTGAAGTTTAAGACCAAAGGGTTCACGCCAAGGCCTGTCCTTGGCATGTCGCCACTGCAATAGTGCTTGGTGAAAAGATCGGTGGCCGTTCATTCTGGTCTTCAGCCATAGTAGGTGGCCACAGTTGCTTCTTGTCAAAACTATAGTCATAATGGACAGGTATTCAATCTCGCAGGGTTTTGTTCGCAGTCTTTGGTGTTGCTGATTAGCATTGTGTTTTACGTGTAGTTTTGCGCGTGTGCCTGAAGCAACTCAAATCAATCAAAGTGCACATCTACCCACTCGGAAGTAAATCCATCACAACATCATCTGTTGTTCTCTTTCTAAATGGTACCACACACAAACGATCCCGAGTGATTGATGTTTATGTGAGCACCAAATGGATTCGAGTAACTCCATTAAGGAAAAAATGAAGAAATTGATACACTTAAGTGGTCACTTGTCCAAGCAGCTCAGAGATTGGCCGAGATCGCCAAATGTCAATGGCCTTGGTGTAGTCCTGGTTGGTAGTTTGGATCGCTTTCGCATGATAGAATGTGACAACCAACAGAGCGGAGGTTTCACTCAAGGTGATCCAGAAAGAAGCCCATTTTGTCTATGTCAGTGGTTACTTCACGTTTGTTGGCTCTTGGCTCTTCTGTTTCAGCTTCAAGTTTGTTCCCATATACATGAATATGACTGGTAAACTCACTTGCCCTGTGTTTCTTTCTGGTCCAACAATATAATATACAATCATCATCCAGGTACCTGAAGAGTATATGTTTATATTTTGTCAAATTATAAGATAATGAATCAACATATGAGCAGCCACATGTATTAGTGCGTGTGCTGTTTTTTAATACAGTACCCCATGCATTGACTAGTGGTCCTAGGGTCCTAGAGCAAAAATTGGCAGTAGGTTTCATTGCATCACTTGAGAGTGTGTCTTTCCGGTCTCAAGAGTCGTAATACATTGGAATACTAATATAAGTTGGACACATTGATCCTTGGTGACATTTAATGGCACGACATGGAATAGTAGAATTTTAGGATGAAGCGGCCCTATATTTCCCAGGAAATGTCAAACCATTCACCGTCTGTTCCCATCCTGCACAGCAGCTTCCCACTGTTTCTGATCACGTCTTCCATAAGCAATCTCTTCCTCCGCCAAAGCCCTCCGGACAAAGACATTCGGATAATCGAAGGTACCTGGACAGTCATGTCAAGAACAAAGCATTGGGCATTGAACTGCAGATATGTGCACTCAAGAGAAAGGTGGGTTTGATGAACCTCCAGATCTAGGATCACTTCTAATATATTGTAGGATATCTGATATGTGATACCACTCCATAGAGATGTGAGAGGGCAAGGCTTTTTTTGT